>VDFB02329845.1:0-33555 GCA_007258455.2 Sequoia sempervirens
ATTATGCTCACCTTGGAGGAAAATGAATTGGCTAAGTTTGTGTAGAGCAAAGTTCTCGAACCTACGGATGAGAAAGAGAAAGTTCAATGGAGGAAGAAAGATATCAAGGCAAAGAAGATGTTAGTTGATTTCGTGAAGGATCATATTGTTCCTATTGTCTCCAAGTTGAAGATGGCAAGAGAGATGTTCAAAACCTTGGAGGAGATGTACGAAATCAACAACACCAGTCGGGCTCTTGCACTGAAGCAACAACTTCAACATGTGAAGATGGCGGAAGGAGAAACGGCTATTGCTTACTTCATGAAGATTTTGGAGTTGAGAGATCAGCTCTCTACAAATGGTCATGTGATAGATGACAAGGACTTGACCATGCTTGCTCTTAATGGTCTTCCTTCATCTTGGGAGTCCTACATTCAAGGAATCAATGCAAGATCGAAACTTCCTAAGTTTGATCGATTGAGGGCAGATTGCATTCAAGAGGAGTCTAGGTTAGCTGCTAGAGGAAATGGTCAAAGCTCAACTAATGAAGACATGCATGTTCTCGCCTCTCAATCTTCGAAGAAGAAAGGGAAGAAGGGAAGAAAGGATATTTCAAGAGGAATAGAGATAAAGGAGCTAATGGTGCTCCCGCATTCAAGAAGAAGAGGAACCTCTCCAAAGTCCAATGCTATAGATGTGATAAGTATGGTCACTTTGCTAAGGATTGTCCAACCAGGCCTAACCAACAGGCTACCGTTGCAAATGTTGATGAAGTCTCTCCGCAAAAGGATTCTTGTGAATACTTATTCTATTCGGCATTGTCAAGCAATGTACCTATCGACACCAACACTTGGTTGATTGATAGTGGTGCCTCTCGCCACATCACCAGATTTAGGGAGCATTTAACAAACTTGATGGAGAGAGACTCTAGTGAACAAGTTATTATTGAAGATGATGCTAGTTACTCGGTGAAAGGAATTGGGACATCCACTCTCCACTTGGATTCCGGCATTTCCCTACAGTTGTGTGATGTTCTATATGTTCCAGGCATCATGAAATATTCTGAACCAATTTTTTTCAATTTTGATTACAATAAGCAATGCAACACACATTCGTTAGGGTTAGCCCTTAAACCGAAACAATGCGGAATTCAACTCTAACCAAGGATGTACACCAGGATCCCGAGATGGGCAAGGTGTGAGCATATGGTCAGAGGATCTCAATGCAATGTTGAACTAAATAACTCTAACCAAGAATGTGCCAGATGACGGCGAGCATATGGTCAGAGGATCCTTACCAACTAATTATGCTGAAAGTAAACTCGACGCCAAGCATGTGCTTTCCAACCCAAGATGGGAATGGAGCTACCATATGGCGGAGATTCTAATGAACTACAATGCAATACTCAAAGTAAGATAGGCGGCAAGCCAGCCTCTTCCAATTATTCAGCGGGTGTTACAATGAAACATAAGAGAAGAAGTAAGATTGCTGACAGTACTACTGTTCAGCTTACAATAATTAGAGATTGCCTGCCAAAACATAGAATAAAGAAAGTCTAACAATGTTGCAGTAAAGAATAATGTCTTCTCAAAGCTCACACTGACTTCCCAACCAACCCCAACTCAAATGAAGGACTTTATGCAAATTGATATGACTGAACATGGACTGAAATTACTTAACCAGCAATACAGAACCCTATTGAAATGCTCACAACTCACACAAAACTCACTCAAAACTCACTCAAATCACATGAGATAAATTGCAAAGTGATTCTAAGATGGTGGTGCCCAATATTGAACCCAAAAACAGACCCAAACTGCTGTATACAATTTAGCACGAATTCCAAGACAAGTACAAAAGGTACGGCCCTCTAAGAAGGGCGATTTTCTTCTAGAAAAATCAGCACTTACTTAAAAATTCTGAAACTTGCCAAACACAGTCGCCCCTAGCATAGAAACTTAATGGATCATTACCCAGAACAAGAACATTTTTATTTTTTGATATATGAGAGAAACTACAGATTCAGCCTTGATATCAGCAACTCCTGAAAATGATAAGAAATGCAATAAACTGAACTACAAAAGCAAAACCCAAGCTACAATGCAAACCTCACTACAAAAGTCCTCTCAACAATAAGCAAACTTCTCCACTAGATGCTATCCCTCAAGCACGAAGTCGAGCTAAGGCTAGGAGGCATTCATTCCCCGAAGCATTTCAGCACCATTTCGGCAACATAACAATACTCAAGATATCAGATGATGAAATGAAGAGAAGAGGTCTCCTTATAAAGGCACAGCAAGAAATCTCCAGAAGCTTCTAGAAGAGGAGCCCTAAATTCAAATTTGAAATAAACCTTTTTCCCTCCAAGAGATGGCGTCCCATTTCAAGGCTTCACTTTTGACTTTATTTTTAATTCACCCCTTCATGAAATAGGCGTCCAAACTTCAAGCTTCAATTTTTGACCTTAATAAAATATAAAATTACCTCCATGAGGCGCCCACCCTTGAAGACCACTTTTTAAAACAACATTGAGTTATAAGACTAGGCCAAGGGGGTAATATAACATTATTTAAATTAATTGAACTTATCTCTCCAAATGCATCCCAAGGCCAAAAATGAACAACCCAACTGAACTGATAGCTAAGGGAAGCCAACTGAACTGGAAGCAACCTGTCCACTGCCAAAAATAGAATTTACTAAAAATAGTAAATTCCAGAAAGTGCTTGGAACACAAAGCAAGTCACACCACTACGAAGCTCTCTGAAAACCCAGAAAAAATCTGCAATTCAAACACCAATTCTCGAGCAACAACAACCTCCAAAACAGGAAACCCTAATTTCACCTTCCGAGTAGCCTACGGGTCTCTGGAATAGGCCAACGGTCAACTAAAAAGATCATGCTCGAGAAGGGGACATTACACATCAAGCGAAACCTTGTTTCCATTTCAGGCTTGGAAGACAAGTGTTACCAATTTGCATTCTCTAAAGGCAAAGTTCTTGTGTGGACGAAGAATTCCAACTTCAAGACTGCTTAGGTGATAGGAGTTAGACATGAGAGCCTCTATAGGCTATGCACTCGTCCACATCAAGCATTAGTACATGATTCTTCAAGCTTGTGTGATCTTTGGCATCGAAGATTGGCTCACCTTCACTTCTGAGCTCTACCCATCATGGAGAAGATGGTCACGGGCCTTCCAAAGTTCAACCAGGAGCACGAAGGTACTTGCAGAGGCTGCGCTTTGGGTAAGAATATAAAAGGTCCATTTCATAGTAGAGAAAGTAGATCCAAATGTATTCTAGATCCCATTCATTCTGACTTATGTGGTCCAATGTCTATTGCTTCTTCGAGTGGTTTCTTGTATTACATTATTTTTATTGATGACTACTCTAGAAAGACTTGGATTTATTTCTTGAAAATTAAAGAATCTGAGGAGGTATTAGAAAGGTTCAAGGAGTTCAAAGCTCAGGTAGAGAACCTTTCCGGGAAGAGAATCAAAGTCCTAAGATCTGATAATGGAGGAGAGTACACTTCTGGCAGCTTTCGGAATTTCTGCATTGAAGCTGGGATTAAGAGGGAGTTTTGTGTCCCTTATAATCCTCAACAGAACGATGTTGCAGAGAAGAAGAACAAATCTATCGTGGAAGCAGCCAAGGCCATGATTCATGACCAAGATCTGCAAACCTTCCTTTGGGCGGATGCATCTAGGACAACAGTCTATGTTCAGAATAGAAGTCCTCACCGAATCCTAGAGAACATGACTCCTAAAGAAGCTTTTACTAGGAAGAAGCCAAAAGTGAGTAATTTGAGGATCTTTGGATGTCCAGTGTATGTTCATGTACCAAAGGAAAAGAGAACAAAGTTGGAGCCTTCTGGCAAGAAGGGGATATTTGTAGGTTACAGTGAAACATCAAAAGCCTACAGAATCTACATTCCAGGACAAAAGTTGATCGAGATCAGTAGAGATGTCACATTTGAGGAAGATGTTGCATTTAGAAGATCCAAGGGCACTCATATGGAGATTGATATTGAAGAGTCTCCTCAGGATATGGAAGTTGACCATACTCCTGAGATTCAGAGGGAGACTTCAGAACCAAAGGAAGATGATGATCCAGTTGAGCCCTTGGAACCTACTGATGGGCCTACCGATATTGTGATTGGGAGAAAAAGACCTCTCTAGGCTAGGCAAACAATGCAGGAGGCAGAAAGGTTTGCAGCACCAAGAGGAACCTTCAGAGAAAGTAAGAGACCTCACAAGTTCTCTAGTTATGTTGCTTTGATGAGTCAGATTATTGAGTCTGAGCCTTCCAATGTTGAGGAAGCTTCTAGTCAACAGGTTTGGAGAGATGCTATGACAGAGGAGTATCAGTCCATTCTCAAGAATGATGTTTGGGACATCATTCCTAGACTCGAAAGGAAAATTTGTGGTATCTTCAAAATGGCTCTTCAAGATCGAGCATGCGGCTGATGGGAGCATTGAGAAGTACAAGGCAACATTCGTGGCTAGAGGGTTTTCACAAAAAGAGGGAGTTGACTATGAAGAAACATTTGCTCCTATTGCTTGCTATACTTTCGTCAAAATCATCATTGCCATTGCTGCACTAGAGGATGGAAGATTCATCAAATGGATGTGAAGACAGCTTTTCAAAATGGCATAATCAAGGAAGAAGTCTATATCGAGCAACTTGATGGATTCGAGGTACATGGGAAGGAGTCTCATGTTTGTAGGCTGAAGAAGGCCTTGTATGGTCTTAAGTAGGCTCCTTGTGCTTGGTATGAAAGGATAGATCGTTACCTGTCAAGGTTGGGCTTCTCCAAGAACGATGCTGACTCAAATTTGTATTTCAAAGTAATTGATGATGAAGCATTGATTTGGGTTTTGCATGTTGATGATTTGATTCTTACTAGAGAAGAACACCTCATTATCAAATGCAAGAAGGAGTTGGCTTTTGAGTTTGAAATGAAGGACCTTGGGCTCATGCATTACTTCTTTGGCTTAGAAGTTTGGCAAAAGTCAGATGAGATGATTCTAAGTCAAGGGAAGTATACTATTGATATACTTAAGAGGTTTGGTATGATGGATTGCAAATCCATGTCTACGCCTATGGAGACCAACCTACATAAGCTTAAGGAGGTTGCAGCTAGTTCAAATCTTGTGGATCCCACAATGTACAGGCAATTAATTGGGTCATTGATGTATCTAGTCAACACTAGACCAGATATCTACTATGCGGTGAGTGCACTCAGTCAGTTCATGTGTGAACCAAGGCAAATACATCTTGTTGCAGCAAAACATATCCTGAGATACTTGCGTGGCACAGTTGGATATGGGTTGAGATATTCTTTAGGTGTGGATTTGAAGTTGCATGGCTATACTGATTCTGATTGGGCAGGGTGTGTCACTGATCGGAAGAGCACCTCTGGATATTGCTTCAGTTTAGGGTCTGCTATGATATCCTGGTGCAACAGGAAGTAGTTATTTGTAGCATTGAGTACAACAAAGGCAGAGTATATTGCAGCTTGTGTGGCAGCTCGGGAAGCAGTGTAGCTTCAGAAGCTCCTTGCAAGATTGTTTGGGCAATCAATGGAACCTACTATCATGCATTGTGATAACCAGAGTTGTGTGAAGCTTTTTGTCAATCCTGTGTTTCATGACAAAACCAAGCATGTTGAGATCAAATACCATTATATCAAAGATATGGTATCGAGGAAAGCAATACAGTTGAAGTATATTAGCATTGATGAGCAGACGGCAAACATTCTCACCAAGCCTCTCTCTAGGATAAAGTTTGTGTACTTTCGAGACAAGCTTGGTATGGTGGAGAGTCAAACCCTAGCTGAGAAGGAGTCTCAGTATCAGTGATCTTCATTAATGCATTTCTCTTTGACAGAGATTTGAGGTGCAAGCCCTTGTTAATGCATTTCTCTTTTGAGATCTGAGGTGAAAGCCCTTGTTTCCACCCTCTAGGAGAGCCATGGTGGATGTCATGTGCGTGACTCCATGACAGCATCATGTGAGAGAGTCTGTGATGATTTTCTTGTACTTGTGAACACCACCCTGCAGGAAGGAGGCCAGCGGGTGAACATCGATGGGAGTGACAACACCCGCGATGCCAAGCTAAGTTACCCGGTTGATTCGAGGCGGAGTTGCAGATGCGAGAACCCGGTCTGCGTGAATGCGAGGCAAAATTTTTTTAGGGGAGTTTAGATGCGTATGGGTAAATGTGTATATATATATATATATATATATATATATATTAATAATTTAATATATTTATAAATCTATATATGCTATTATATATACAAAAAAATAAGAGAAATATAGAGAATTGTAAAACTAAATCATTTCATAGTATGATACTTGATCATTGATCAATGCCAAATGCCAAAGATAAATATTAAATGCCAATTCTAACAGATCTTGCCAACAAGTTTTCCAGGTCTCAGGTCTCTTAACCAAAGGTATTTTTAGAAAAAAGATATTACATTTTGAATATTTGATTCTCAGCATTCTTTGTTTTTCATGGTTCTCCAAATTTCTATATTTATTTGAACTACCTGAAAATTTTGTCAAATTATCATTTTTGGAATTGGTATTTAAGGGTCATTTAACCTAGTTCTTCTCTATTGCACTACTTATTCTGTCAAAATTCAAGGTTACTTATAGGCATTAACATGATCTGTCTCACTCTTTATTTCTGATTTTTTTAACTACTCAGATATATGCTGTTTCATCTATCCCTGTCAATATGCCACTAGATTCACCTCTAATGAGCCTAGAGATTCTCTTGTTATTCAGAATTTTTAGGTGAGCTTCTGCTTTGGATTTGAATGCAGAACTTTTGCACTTGACCGGATTAGAACAACATCCACAGAAATCTTCAAACCAGGGCTGCTTCAGCTTGAATGCTCCTCCTCTTCTGTTTATGCTAAAAACAGAGCTTCTGTGCAGCTCTTAGCAAATTAGAATTCCTGTATTCATTCACCCTCTGTGTTATACATCACAAAAGACTACTTCTGTGCAAAGCCACTAGCCATTTTAGGGTTAGGGGGAAATTTTTTTTTAAAAAAATGTTTTTTAATCATGTTTGGGCCCATTTTTGAGCTTAGCCCATGGGTTAAAAGCCCGAGGTTAAGCTGCCCGTCTTCGATGCGATGTGGGTTAGATCAGATGCATACGAGTGCGTGCCGATATCCCCAACAAAGAACCGCCGGGGTTACGTGCGCACCCGCAGAACCACAGCTGGCTTTCACCGCTTACCACTATCTTTGTCCTTCTAGCTCGAACGCAGTCGCGATACCGAGCCGGATTCGAGGCTTTATTAGATGAATCATTAACATAGGCGGTAAGTGATGAACACTAGTACATACCATACATGGGTGTAGCCATGGTGGTTGATATCACGATGAGGTGATATCTTTCTTTTCCACATATGGGTGTAACCATTGTGGTAGACATCACGATGAGGTGATATGTCTTGTGCAGCTGGAAGTGTTCTTCCTAGTTGAGAGGGAGTGTTGATGTTTGCAGCATCGGTCTCCACTTCTAGTCGATCCCCTTATGACAATAATAAATTAAATAATAGCCTAGGGCTATTTAATTTATATGATATCGATTTATTGAAGAGACAAAATCATTGGTTATCATATTTAATTTTTGTAATGGCATGAATTAATGAAGAGGCACAATTTCCTAATAAGGTCAACCTCTTGCATGGACGTGATTTCATTTGGAGAGGCACATCCTTCTATGCTGGGCCGACTTATGTTTTTGAAAGGTCACGTCTCCTTCTATTATATTGTATATACACTTGGTGGAGTCTCATTGTTTGATTATCGAATTAATTCATTCTTCATCTCAAGTGCGAGTTCTTCATCAAGGCAGATCGACATAGTAGAAGACTGAGATTTCATTAGCAAATTACTTCATTGTGTTTTTGTGTTGCATCATACTTTGGTGCTTGTATTTAGGCCTTCATATTGACCTCTTGTAAGGAGATCATTGTTGTGGTGATTCAATATATAAGTGATATATTGTTGCTGGGTTTTTCTCCCTCAAGAGGAGGGTTTTCCCAGGGTATCTGCTGTGTTATTGTGTCTAATTTTGAATTAAATTATGTGTCTCTAATCTGATCATATAATCTAACAGTCCCAACCCAAGACTCTCCTGCATGGCTGGGAGTCAAAAAGGGTTAAAAACCCATGTTTTTCCTAACTTTTTTTTTCATTTTAACACTCAAGTTTGTGAAATACAGGTCTGCAAATTGAATTGGAGTTGAAAGAAGCCAGGTTTATATGCAAACATTTATAATCTTATGATGCTGTTATCCATTGAAACTATGAGTATTTGATGATGATGAATGATTCAATTTCAATTGTTGAGTGTTTGATGATCATAATTCATATGACATGTGTAATCTTTTAATTATGAGTGTTTGATAATCAAATTAGGCTCTTATGTTCTCTAAATGCATTAATTTGTAATTTTGTTCTTGTTTTTTGTAAAACTACGGTTTTTTTGCCAAGTCCTAGCCAAGTTTTTTCCCGAGTCTGAGTCACATTTTTGGGCTGCCGAGTCCACGCCAACTCCAAGTTTTCCAACTATGGTTTTAGCAACTTCCAGTTATCTGCTTTAGTTTGCTTTAGTTAACGATGGTTTCTTTTTAAAAACATTGTCTTGTAATTTTCTATATAAGGAGTATTCCTCTCCTTTGTAAATACAAAATAACGAATATTGAATATCAATTATCATTTCATGGTATCAGAACTTAGGCTCAAACTCTTTTGGCAGATTTTTTAGTAATAGAAATTCGTTGTTCTCCTAAGGAATTTTTAAAAAAATTCTTAGATTTTTTGCTTAGTTTTTTTTTTAAATCGAATGTTAATGGTTGACCCGAAAAAATTCAAAAATTATTTGGATGTTTTTTGACGAAT
This sequence comes from Sequoia sempervirens, assembly GCA_007258455.2. Classification (NCBI taxonomy): domain Eukaryota; kingdom Viridiplantae; phylum Streptophyta; class Pinopsida; order Cupressales; family Cupressaceae; genus Sequoia; species Sequoia sempervirens. The sequence goes on from VDFB02329845.1 coordinate 8,911, forward strand.
TTTTTTTATAAAATTCATGAAGTTTTTTAGCTGATTTTTTTAAAGATAAAAATCGAGGAATTTTTGTGAAGAGTTTTTGTGAACCATTTTTTGGAAATCAAGGGTTTTTTGAAGCCGATTTTTGAAGGGTTTATTACAGCAGATTTTTTGAAGAAATTTGAGGGTTTTCTTGAAGCAGATTTGAGGGTTTCTTTTGCATGAAATCGCGGATTTTTGAAGAAGATTTTTGCAGATCTGTTCATGCACATTTTCATGGGTTGAGTTCATGATATGATTTTGGCAATATTAAAGAATATTTTTGAAGATTTGAAGAGTTTTTGAAAAAAAATCTATAAAAAAATTTGTTGTTTTTTAGAGTTTTTTTAAGATTTTCTGAAAAAAATCTGCTTTTTCAGAAGTTTTTTGAAGATTTTTTCTGAAAAAATCTTGCTTTTCAGAAGTTGTTTAGAGATTTTCTTTCAAGAAATTTTTAGAGATTTTTCTGAGAAAACTCTTGGCACCTCCGGGGTTTTGAGGGGTTTTAAAATCTTACTTTTCGGGGTTTTGCGAATTTTTCTAAAGCTTTGTTTTTTGATTTTAAAAGGTTTTTCTAGAAAAATCTTACTGTTCTTGAGCTTCTTTTTAGACGATTTTTAGTCATGGGAGTTGTGCCAGCTGATCACAGAGTTACCCCTTTTTTGGAAAATGGGAGGGATGGTTGCTTTGTCCAACGTCATGTTGGAAAGTACGCAGAGGTTCAATGGGAAAAATTATAAAGGAAGCTCACAGTTTTGGAGTGTCGATGTCTAGATTTGATTGTTTTGCGGGAAAGGATCAGTAATCATGAGGCGGTTATGCTTCTCCAATTATCAGTCACTGATGATATGTTTCCAAAAGAATATGGGTAGACTAAGTTTATGTTTGTAGGATGACCATTAAGGGAGGGTATTAAAATATTAAATGTAATATTAATGGTCATCTTACCTTCAATTAGTCGATAGTTTACTTTTAGTTAACTTAGTCTATTTCAGTTAGCTTTTAGTAACTTTTGTTCCAATTTTAGTTTGTTTTAGCAACTTCCAATTATCTACTTTAGTTTGCTTTAGTTAACAATCGGTTATTTTTAGAAACATCATCTTGTAATTTTCTATATAAGAAGTATTCCTCTCCTTTGTAAATACAGAATAACGAATATCAATTATCAATTATCATTTCAACTTGTTCTGCAAAAGTGGGGGCCCCAAAAGCCTTTGATTCTAGAGGTTTGTCTGCTAGTTTTGTGCCTCAATTTCTTTTTGCTGATAAGAACGGAGGTGGTTAGAAGTTTGTTGATGATTTTGCCGTTGGCCCTAAATGGTCGAATCTTTTTGGTCCTAAGCTGAAAGGAAAAAGTACTTCACCCCTGTGGACTTTCATGATAACCCTTCTACTAGTGAGTATTTTATTTTGGTTCCTGATAGCATTATTGAGAAAAGTATCTTATCGATGGATTTGTCACTGATTGGTAAGTTTTTGGGCCCGCACCCAAACATTGAATTGGTTTGCGATCTCCTTGTCAAGCGCTAGTGTCTTAAGGGTCAGGTGGATGTTGCTACCATGGCTACAAGATTTTTCTCTTTCTCATTTACCTGCGAGGATGATTTGTTGGGTTCTCTTAGTAGGGGACCATGGATGATTGGAAAATCTACGCTAGTTTTGAAAAAGTGGGAACCTAGTCTCAATCCTAGTGCTTGCTCTTTCACTTCTGCCCCAGTCTAGGTTTGTCTCCCTGGTCTCCCGTTAGAATTTTGGGATGAAGAAGTGTTTAAAGGGATTGCCAATACCTTTGGTTGCTTGTTGTGCATTGACCAAATGACTTCTTCCAAAAAAAGGCTGGGTATGCTAGGTTCAGTGTGAATGTAGATCATTCTACTAATTTGCCTTCTACAGTGAAGATTAAATCCAAACTTGGTGAGTGGAATCAAGCAGTTGAATTTGAATCTATTCCTTTTGCTTGTTTTCATTGTAAGAAAGCGGGCCATTGAGCTAAAAATTTGCCCAAACAAGCCTCAAAAACCCCCCCTCAAGGACTGGAGGGAGAAGGGAAGGATTTTGGATCTCAAGGTGGCTGGTACTGGGGAAGAGGAGCAGATTAATATTGAGTTGCAACCTTCTCAGGCTCTTTTGGCCTCATTGACTATTGATAAGCTGGTAGCCTTTACAATTTTAGCTCCTAAGGAGGATCAATCGGAAGATACTGGCCTAAAGCCCATTGAGGAGCTTATGAAGACTAATAATGTTGAGTCTCTAAAGAAGGATCTAGCTAGTGACTCTCTCTCTAGTGATAGTCAATTTGAGGTGGGGCTTGAGGGCTCAAAGCTGGTTGATGCTCATGTCGTATGTGAGAAGGGCAAGGCAAGTGAGACTAACTCTGTGCAGCAGGTGTGTGAAAAGGGCATTGTTGTTGAAAATGGTTTTGTGCAGCATGTTGTGGAGAAAGTTTGTAACTCTTCTAGAGATAGTGAAGATGGTCTTTATGGGAGAAATATTTTATCTCAGAATGAGACTTGTGAACCTGTTGATCCACCTTACACTACGATCAAGACTAGAAACAAAAGAAAACTTGCTTCTCCTTCGGGTGTTTCTACTAGGAGCAAGCAGAGACCGGATTGTGGATCTAAATCTAGAGGGAAGGGTAGGCCTTCGTCACAGCAGGCTCGAGAGAAGGAAAGTAGATTAGAGATAGCTGAGGGTACTCAGAAGACCTTGCTTGAGATGTGCTTGAAAAGCACACCTCAAAAAACCTCATGAAGATCCCTATTGATGTGTTTTTATTTGACGCATAGCGGAATAAAGTTACTTAGCGAGCTTCCTATTCTCTCTTGATCAAAATTTCCTTGCGCTAAGATTGCAAGAAGTTAGATGCGTTCAGCTCCCAAGGTTCCTTTAATGCGAATAGGCTCGGTTGGCTCGATGTGATTTGCTGGTATTTCAAGGGGACTTACAGAATTGTTCGGCGGTTGACAGCAGACAGCTGACTAAGGGTTTTCATGTAATTCGAATGATTTGGCAGGTGAGCACGGGATTCCTAATACTAATCGGAAATGTGCGGAAAGTAAAAGGGGGTTTAGGGCCTAAGAAACTAACATTCTATTCTAAATGCAGGATATGTGGAGCTTCGTTTCAATAGACTTCAAGCGGATTTCACCTAGCCTCCGTCGGACAGCCTCAGCAAAATCGGTGCAATCTTCAAGGGAAATAGCGAAAGATGTTCAAGTTATGACTTAACATGCATACACCATCACAACGACGCATATAAGCATATAAATCACAACCGAAGTTAAACACAAAATAATGTCCAGTTGACCACACAAGGCGAACTTATCATCAACAAGCCGCTAGTGGTATGGAGTAAAGCGAAGCTATCTCAATGAAACACCACACATCAAAGTAAGCTACTTGCATGAATTTAATCTACTTGGATACGAAAGGAAGAAGAAACCTTGCTAGCATTTCATGACAAGACGAATTCCATCATCAATGAAAAGATCTATTATCATAAAATGTGTTACACAACAATCTCCTCAAAAGTTTTCAAAGGGAAAACTTTCTTTCTTCTCCAAATTATGCAAAATGCTCTACAATGCTACACTATCTAATTCTAATGCTAATACTCTCTCAATGTCTACTGTCTACTATTCCAATGTCTAATCTAATTCCTTACAAATGAGGGGGACTCCCCCTTTATATAACTAGCCAAGTCCCAAAAGACGGCTAGGGTTACAATCAATAGAGTGGCCAGAATCGTGCCACCTCAGCCCTAAATAATATTGCCCTAAAAACCGCCACAGAGGAGAGTGGGGTAATAAATGCGCCATAATGTCCACCATCATCCTTCTAGAAGATTCCATTTGTAGACGTGTTCACACTGTTCTCGATTCTTCTTTCTTGGCGTTGTCCTTTGATTTCTTCCACTTGAGGGTCTTCATCTTCGTCACTTTGAATTATACTAAGTCCCAACACTTAGTCATTTTCTTGCAACTTTTTCTCCTTCGAGATTGAGACTCATCTTCATCGTGCTTCCACTTCAAGTCAGCCGGCCCAGCTTGGCCTCAAAGCGTTTCTCACCCATAAAAACAAAGCGAGGAGAAGAGGGGTCGAACATTTCCATAATGTCGTCACCTCACCTGCCGGATGCTGGGTTCACCTCCCGGTGTTAAGTAAGCCTTGATTCCCGGTTATTGTACCTTAGCGAGATTTTTCTGGCAGATGCTTCTTCAAGGGAAGTATCATCCTTTTGGCCGGTATCAGCTTCAAAGCATCTTCAGGGAATCCATTTCCTCTTTGGAATAAGTGGCCTCAATTTTGTTCATTTTGAAACAAAGAAACTATCACGGAGGAATTTCACCTTGAAATCACATTTTCTTCATTTTTTTGCCTTAGAAAATTTTCAACTTTCCCTTAGGAAATACATCAACCTGGTGCCTACTTAAAATCTTCATCCCAAAATTCTCGACAAGCTGTGGAAGACCTTAAAATCAACTCCTCATTGATAATCTTCGATACCCAGAAGAAAATTTTCTCCAGAACGCACTGAACCCATGGGTGCCCAACGAACGGGTTCATTTAATTTTCTTGAATTTTGAACCTTAGAAAATTATTCTTTCATCAAATTTATTCTCGTTCTTCGATCCCCTCTGAGAACTTTGCTTTTATCAATCCTGTGGAGCTGGCATTCACTGACTTTACCACCGGCAACTTTGTTCACGCTTCAAGAAAATTCTATCACTTCTCCAGACTTAGGCATTTTTCTAAGGGAGAAAATATTTTGTGCCTTAGAAATTTTTGAAATCATCTCTTTGGAAAATTTTGCCGTAAAAATTTTGTATCCAGCTCGATCCATTTTGCCTGTGAAAATATCAACTTTACTTAGAAAAATTTTTGTTCATGGAGGTGCCTGGCACATTTTTATTTTCTAGCCACCACTTCGTATTTAACTTCACACTTGAAAAATATTTTTGGAGCTCCAATGCCTTAGAGGAAATTTTGTCACCTTGCAACTTCAACGCCTTAGCAATATTTGCCAACAACTTGTATTTCACCACGCTTAGCATATTAAACCTCTCCTCTTAGGAAATTCTCCAACACTTTTCAATTTTAGGCGCCTAGCATTTTATCTTCACACTTCACACGCCTTAAAACTTTTCCAACATCCACCACCTTGGCATTTTCAACGCCAAGCATATTAGCACTATCATCTTGTACTTGGCGCATTTAGAAGAGGATATTTAAAATTCACGCCTAGCATACTTATCAACCTCACCCCACTCAACAATTTTATTTCACCACCCTTATGCAGCCTGGGCGCATTTTGGGGTGAGAGGAGGATAAAAAAAAAATCTGCAACGCCACCTCCATTGGAATATTCCCCTTTCGTTTTTGTCTTTACTTGCCCTTATTTGGGCGCATTTCACACATGAAGGAGGATGGAGTTTGGGCGCTTGACCTTGTTGATTCCTTCCCTTAGCTTGGCGCATTTCTCATAGTGAGGTGGATGAAAATTTTCATTAGAATATTTTATAACTCCTCCTAACTTGGGCGCATTTCATACTTGGAGGAGGATGAACTTTCAACGCCACCCTTGAATTTATCATTACATGGCTTTCAACGCCTTTGTCTTCTTCCAAATTTGCATGGATACCTTTGTCCTTTTCCTCCTTGCATGAATTCGAACTTTGCATGAGTGTTTTGTCTTTACATGCCCTTACTTGGGCGCATTCAAAGGAGAGAGGAGAATGTTGACCAGCTTGGCTACGCCTTAATCACATTTTTGTCTTGACATGCCCTCATTTGGGCGCATTTCATGTGTGCTGAAGGATAAACGTTTCAACGCCACCTTTGACCACCTTGGACTCCTTGTTTAGCTTGGGCGCATTTAGCATGGGGTAAAGGATGAATTTATAACGCCATTGACTTGCCTTTGCATCATGGGCGCATATGAGGATAGGAGGAGGATGGGCGCATTTGGAGGTGAGAGGAGGATGAGTTTTGTTGACTTGTTGACTCCTTAGCTGCATGGGCGCATTTAGCATAGGGAGGTGGATGAAACACATGCAACGCCACCTTGCCTTCCTTATTTTGTCTTCACTTGCCATGCTTTGGGCGCATTTCTTATGTGGAGGAGGATGAAAACATTCAACGCCTTCAACAAGTGACTCTTCAGCTTCCTAGATTTTGTCTTCACATGGCAGCTTTTGGGCGCATTTTGCCCATGTAGGAGGATAAAAAAAAAGTTGACTTCGCTTTGACTTTTGTACCTTGGGCGCATTTTGCCCCCTGAGCAGGATGAACGCCATACTTTGAAATTTTATGCCTCTTCATCAATCTGGGCGCATTTTGCCAGGCCTGCTGGACGAAACTCCAGACTTAGACAAATTTTCATCATCCTTCGCCAGTATCGTGCCCTGCTATTTATAGTAAGTCTTCTCAATTTTGCACTTCTGAAGCTCAGATCAACTTGAAATTTCAAACATAGCTTCTTCATAACCCTATCAACCCGTCGACACTGCCACTTTTAGTCACCCTGCTATTTTTAGCCTGTTTCTGAAGGTGGCTTACTATAAATAGTAAGCTCATGTTTCTGATAGCTCCCAAGCTCTGATCGAGTTGAAATTTGAATGAGGCGATCCTCACCACGTGACCTGCTGGCTGACACTGACGCATGCAGCTGATTTACTATTTTTAGCATGTTTCCAAATTGACTTACTATAAATAGTAAGTGTTCTGTTTGACCTGAAATTTCACCGTGAATAAGCTTGAAGGATCTTCGTCGCTGATGGTTTACATCGGTTTTGAAGGTGCGGCGTGCACTATTTTTAGGCTCCAGTGGAAACCCTAATTAAGCTGCATCGTATCAAAAGATCTGTTTGCCTTAGTTTAGCGTCCTTTCGCGTCGGCTTGTGAATCACGAACTCTTTGAGGCGGTGCTTGGGACACACTGCTAAAAATAGCAAGTTCCTTCTTGAGTGATTATCTTCGTTTGCATGTCATACCATCGTGGAAGCTCACCGAAAAACCCATCGAGGAATCACCCGGAGCATGCAAAAAGAAACCTCGACATGCAAACCCTAAAATAATACTCGGAATTTGAATCCGAAAGTGAATTAAGCCGCAAAAGATCTTGCATGTTACATCATCACGAAGGTCTTGAAAAACCCAGAAGGAATATCCAAACATGCAAAGAAAAACTCTGCATCTGGACCCTGAAATTCGTGTCAGAAGCCAGACTGCTAAAATAGTAAGTTGTCAATTGCAGCTCAAATTTTGCATCATGATGGCGATACGCTCTGAATCTTGGAGTGTATTGTCGGAATCTTAAAAATGCTGATGAACTGACTTGAATTTCACACTTACTAAAAATAGTAAGTATCTCGAATCTGATGAAAATTTGCTGAGAGCTGCTGGAAGCACACTGACAACAATGTTAAGCTTGGTTTTCAATTTATTCACTTTACTCAACCCTGAACTGACCAAAAGACAAAAACCCTAATTCCAGACCTGGCCAAATTTCATGTTAAAGCTCACAGACGAGAACGTCCCCGAAAAGACAGACAGAACGAGAGAGAGACAACAGCAAAAACAAACCAACACCAAACCAAAAGCAAAGCCAAAATTAGGGGGTCCCCATTTGCAATGGGGCGATGTGTGAAAAACATCACAGTGGTCCTTTATTATTAGGCCCTTTGAGAGCAAATTATGTTTGTACACTAGCACGACGCACTAGTGTCCTAGCCGTACGTGCCAAAAAGATTTGAATTCAAATTGTGGCTTCGTGGCGTTAAGGGACATGACCTTGCTTGTCGGCCTCACCAAAAACAATTAGTTGAGTATGTGCTTATTTTCCTATATAGACAATCTCCCCCCCTCTCTCTTTTCTCTCTGGCAACTTCCAAGTCTTTTAAGGCCCTTCTAAGTTTACAAGTGCTATTCTACTGTAAAATTCTGATTTAGTGTTGTGGATGTTTATTCTTTTATAACAATGAAGCTTTGCCCAAGTGTTGTTGGATGTTCTTTATTCATGATTGTTGCTATTATCATTATCATATGAACTAACACTTGCAAGATCTCAAGGAAGCCTCTTCCTCCTGTGTCTGTGTGATTTGTGTGGCTACATCAATCCAACAAGGGTTTCAGATCTGAATGGTAAAATTTATCATTGTGTTGTTTATCATTATCATTGTTATTTTTTTTCCTTTGCTCATCGCGAGCACACACTCTCTATCATCATCATCATTGCTATTGTGGAGGTGGAACACCCATAGTTGAAAAACTTTCCAATTGTAAAAACTTGGCAAGCCCAAAAAATATAGGTCAGAAAAAACTCGGCAAAAACTCATAAAAACTTGGCAACTTAAAAAATTGCTTAAACTTCATTAAAAATGCATTTTTTTTGTAAAATTCAATGATAAGATGCATCCAATGAGTCAATAAAATGAGTACATAGAAGAAACAAGCTAAGTCTAGTTATATTTGATTGATTTGAAAGAAAATTAGATACAAAATCGCATCCTTATGTGGAATGCTCAATACGCTGATACCGATAGTCTGAAACAAAATGAAAATAGCAATTTTTTTTTGTAAAACTGAAAGTAAATACAACATTAATATATTTCAGTTTTTGCAAATTCACATCTTCCTCTTCCCATGTCAAGTTCTCATTAAGAGTTAAGAGTTAGAAACTTAGAAAGGAAAGTCAAAAGTTGAAAACATATTTTATCAAATTATCAATATTTGTAACTTGTAACTTTCAAATTTTATACCTGGTGGCTGATTGTGTATTGCTTTCTTCGCTAGGTTTGAAGAGAAGAGTACACCCCTTTTTTCCCTATAACTTTGCAATTCATTAACAATGAGGTTTGCCACCTCAACCTCGGGTGTCATCCTCTGAATGCAACTAGTGAGGCCCTCCATAACCTCTGCAGTAGGATCTGTGTAGGTGCATGAATGGAAGAAATGAGGGTTCAAGAAGTACCCTGCTGCATGGATGGGTTGGTGGAGTTGATGGTTCCACCTCCTATAAATAATCTCCCAAATGGGATCAAATTTGAGGCTGTCCCCCTTATAATAATTTCTTATAGCCTCCTTGGCCCTATCCATGGCCTCATAAAGATATCCCATTGGGGTTTTATCCCCATCCACCAAACAAAGAACTCTAACCAAGGGCTTCGACACCTACAATTACAATATAAAAATGCAAGAAGATTAGAGTTACAAATTTACAATGAAAGACATTAAAAAACATATTCAATTTGAATTCAAATTCAAAGTTTTGAAATTGAAGTTACCTTCACAATCTCTGCAGTCCCTTGTGCAAATTGGGTGTCAAACACAATGTTTTTAACCTTTTCTCCTTCCGGCTTCTTCGAATAAGTTGAGTCTACCCATGGTTGACTCACAAACATTTGTTTTAAAGCCGTCAAAGAACCAAGAATGATTTGCAACGTTAAGAAAACCCTTGCAAACCTTATGACACCTGATCTCACCAATTCTTTCCCATGGGCGTGCTCCTTCATTAAGTGAAGAACCCAAGGGTGATTGTAGATATATTTAGTGATCCTCCTTGCGTCCTCTACAATTGGTGTGACCCAATCTAGTTTTCCTATGTACTCCAAAAGAAGGTCAAGGACATGCACTGCACAAGGTGTACAAAAAAGTGAGTGGTGTCTATCTTGGAGGAGTCTTTCTACTGCCACATATGTTGCTGCATTATCAGTTATGATTTGCACAACATTTTCAATCCCCACCTCCATGCAAACTTCCTCCAACATGTTAGCCAAATTTTCTGCATTTTTTACTGTGGGAGGCATCAATTGATTTTAAGAACACCTCATCTTTGCATGCAACCAAGAAATTAATGATGGTACGGTTTTTTCCATCCGTCCACCCATTAGAAAGAATAGAGCAACCATATTATTTCCAATTTTCTTTTTGTTCCTCTACTGCTGCCCTTGCCCTTTCAGTTGCACTAGTAAGCAACCTACAAGCACAAAATGAAATTAAGCACACAATTTTAATTTGTAAACAAAAAAATAGCTTAAATTCACCATAAATTAAACTTAAAAAACATAAATTAAAGTACATAAATTTATCAAAAAGATTAAGCTAACTAACCTGCCACCCAAGTTTGAGCGAGAAGGTGCCTTGTAGCCTTTTCCTGCAACTATCAATGCGGTAACCAAATTGTTCCAGTAAGGAGAACTTGCCACATTGAAAGGGATGTTGTTAAAATACCAAAAATCCGCACAAACAATATCTGCTTGCTCATGCACCTGCCTATTGCTCCCAGTTGCCTCTAAGGAAGGTTGTGCACTAGGTGTGTTTCTAGGCACAAAAAAATCATGCATGCATGTAGGTCTTCCCTTGGTGCTCTACTAGAGGTAGATGAAGGGATGGAGGTGGTGGCGGATTGCCTTCGCACATGTGGACCACGAAGAGAGCTCACTATGCCCCGAGTAACATCATCATCCGACTCAAGGTTGACTGGAGCACCTTGAGAAGAGGCTATTGTCATGTCCCCTTCTCATGACATCTCTCGAGCACAGGATTGGCCTATCATACGACCCTTGTAGGCTAATGGACTTGATAGAGGTCATTTTGGGAGCTTGGCTCAGCTTTAGTTGGCGAAGTTTGATCAGTAGGCTTTCGTTTGGGCTCGATCGGAGACTTCTTGCGAAGTTGCTATTTTTAGCGTTCTGGCAGGCGCGTGGGACCCTGCTATTTTTAGCAGTATGGCTTTGGCAGTGTTCAGAATCACTTCAGTGTTCGTCAGCTTGACGGATCAGTCATCGGATGAGTAACGAGGAGATATTAATATTTAATTATATTAATTAAATATTAATTATTTGATGATTATAATATAAAGTTATAATATTAAATTATAACTTAAGTGATTATTCTTGAGGGGGTCGCCATCATCAGAAGGGGCCAAATTGATCATTATAAATTATTATAAAATATTTGGCTGAGACTATGGAGAAATTAAAAGATTAAAAGTTGAATATTTTATTAAAACCCTATTATTGAGGAAATCGCACTTTTGAGAGATATAGTGCATTTGCATTGGGTTTTGAGCCATTATGATGATTATTGATTTTGAGATTGATCAACTTTGATCTGAGCAAGAGACTTTAGGGTTTCAAGTTCGAATTCCTTGGGGAACGAGCCATCTCCATCGGAAGCAATTCAGAGGGTGTGAAATAACACTTGATTTATTGCCAGTCAGAGATTTCTTCATTCAGGAGGAATCACAGAGCTTCAGAGATATTCATATTCAGGGGTTTCAGAGTAGTTTTTTATCCAGAGGTCTTCTATTCATCAAGGCGCCTATTCTTTGATATTCTGGAGGCATTAAAGGAAGCCGTACTGTTATTAAAAGTGTTGCTGCTGTCAGCCGTACCTGTACAGCAGGGCCGTACCATCTCATTGAGCCGTACTTCTTCTCTTCATAGAAACGCCTTCTCTTTTGGCATTGGGGCACTATTCCATAAGGCGCAGACACCTGAGAGACCATTCGCCAGCATCCAGAGGGAGGAGTAAGCAATATTTATTGGGAGGCGTGCCTAATCTTCACCTTTTTGGCGTCTCAACCAGCAGACCAGGTTTTCAATAAAAATTGTTATTTTTATTATTGCATGCTATCAGATCTTTATTGTATTGATTACAGTTGAACAATAAAAGAAGCGTCTTCAGTAGAACTTGTAATTTCTATCTATATTGGCCGTTAAGTATTTTATTTGAATTTATCATTTATTTTCAAGCAAAATCGCATTCTTTCATTTCATGCAAAAAACCCAAAAATTGCAAAAAAACCAAAAACGTCAGAAAAGACAAACAAAACTGTCAGATTGGAGAATAGGGGAAACTAGGGTTTCTACAGTGGTATCAGAGCTAAATCCTGCCATCCTGAGGGTTTAGCCATCATATGCAGCCAGAGGAGTTTGATACATACAGGTACTATACTCGCAGACGTGCCTTGATTGAAAGGCAACGCAGTTTGAGCAGGCAGCCAAAAAACATGGCTGACAGGAATGACAGGGCTGAGAGAATAGATATACCTGGGACAAAGATTCCACAAAATAACAGAGATCAGGACGATGCAGAGGGCTTGCATGCACTCAGAGATCTTCGTGCAGGACAACGGCGTTCCGATGATGTATTACAGCAGGTGGCAGTGGCACTGCAGAGATTGGGTACTTCGAGGAGACCGTCACCACATCGTGATGATGACAGGAGTGATGTAGGGTCACGAAGAGCTCCTAGGACAGTGTCACGGACAGCAGATAGGCCTACTAGGCCTATTTTCATGAGACAGGAGCCTGATGAGGCTATACCAGGTGAGGAGCAGGATGATTTGTTCGCTGATAGTCTTATGGCAGCGAACGAGGAATGGGAGTTGGTACCGCCTGCGGTCAGAGAGATCACTTTTGACCGTTTTATTACACAGAGGCGAGAGCACCACAGAGGTCGACAGGATTGGAGACCTAGACACCAGAACAGTGATTTGAAACATGCAACATACAGGCTTAATCTGGTGATGTTCGATGATAGTGGTAAGATGACAGCCCAAGCTTGGATTAGCAAGCTTGATACATTCCTCACTTTGCGTCCGATGGCTGAGAGAGACGCTATTAGATACGCTACACTGCACCTCGAGGGAGTGGCTTCGTGGTGGCACCACGGTATGGTGACGCTACAGCATGACAGGATCACTTCATATCAGGAGTTCGTAGACAGATTGGTTGAGAGGTTTGATAGGAAGGATCCGGAAACCTACTTCAGAGACTTGGCACAGTTGAGGCAGAGTGGCAGTCTAGAGACTTATATCGGTGACTTTTAGAGGCTATCCGTCATGGTTCGGAACATATCAGAGAGGCGATTGGTAGTACTCTTCATGGAGGGCTTGACAGAGCCATTACGAGGTTGGATCAAAGCCTTTGATCCTCCGTCATTACAAGAGGCGATGAAGAAAGCACGGAACATGGAGTTAGCAGCCCCGTCGAGTAGATTCAACTCCAGAGGTTCTTCATCATTCAGGGATAACAAGGGTTTTAACAGAAATAAGGATAAATCTGATTTTAATAAAGAAAAATCAGACTTTCGAAACGATTCAAAGGGTAAATCAACAGCCCCACCTTTGGATCGTGAAGCCCTTAATGACCTTCGCAGGAAGAAGCTTTGCTTCTACTGCAAAGGACCATATGACGCCAATCACGATTGTCCTCTAAGACCTAAGGGCAAGGCAAATCGTGTGATGTGGGCGTATTACGAGGACTCCGAATCAGAAAATTCCGAACAGCAAGAGCATTCCGATGATTCAGAGTCAGAGGCTCCCGAGCCTACAGCAGAGACAGAGCCCGAGCTTCAGATACAGGAGGCCCGTTTATCTAGCATTCAGCAGGAGGGTTCTTTCAGGATTCGTGGTGTGTTCGCAGGACAAAGGGTTATTACCCTACTTGATACAGGAGCCACGCATAATTTCATAGATGCTAGATTCGTTGAGAAACGTGGACTCATCACTGAGGAGTTCGAGGGCATTAGAGTCAAAGTGGCAGATGGATACACTTTGAGATGCGAACGCATGATAAAGGACCTCCCTTTACGCTTGAACAATTATGAGTTTAAGGCAGATTATTACGTTGTTAATATGGGGGACATTGATTTGGTCTTGGGAATGAAGTGGTTACATTCATTGGAGGAGGTCACACTTCGTTTCAAGGACATGGAGATCCGTTTTGAGGTCGACGGGAAGACTCACATACTTAAAGCAATTCGGGACAGCGACCTTAAAACAATTTCTTTTCGCCGAATGGAGCGGCTCATGCGTCATGACATGGTAGAGTGGGCTGCAGAGTGTCATTTAGCACCTATACAGGAGGGACAGCAAAAGACAGAATATCATCCGGACATACAGAAGTTGAGAATCAAGCATGACAAGGTGTTCAGTGATATTCCGCTAGGTAGACCTCCAGACAGAGGCATAGAGCATCATTGAGCTCGAGGCCGAAACCCGGTTATGATAACTCCTTACGAGGCATCCTAAAAGATTAAAGGATGAGTCGAGACAATAAAAGGAGTTACTTGCTATGGGTCACATTGACCAAGCAAATCTGCGTTCAGCTTCTTGGTTGTATTGGTGAAGAAAGAAGGATGGAGCGTTACGTGTATATTGCATTGATTCTGAGGTCTGAATAAGAGGACAATCATGAATAGATACCGATACGAGGATTAGCGAGCTTATTGATGAGCTCCATGGGGCATGTTACTTTACTAAGATTGATTTACGGTCGGGATATCATCAGATCAGAGTCCGAGAGCAGGACATAGAGAAGACGGCGTTCAGATGTCATTGTGGGCACTTTGAGTTCGTAGTGATGCCATTTGGGCTCACTAATGCGCCGGCTACATTTCAGTCCACGATGAACCGGGTTTTTCATTCACAGTTGAGGAGGTTCGTCTTTGTCTTCTTTGATGATATTCTCATATACAGCAGGACATGGCAGGAGCACTTAGCTCATTTGGAGACAGTGTTGAGTATCTTGGAGAGGGAGTCCTTGTACGCCAAGGAATCCAAGTGTGACTTGGGAATGACTGAATTGCTATATCTAGGTCATATTATCAGTGCAGATGGAGTGCGCATGGATCCTGAAAAGATCCGCGCCATTATTGATTGGCCTACACCGGCAAACCTGACACAGTTGCGAGGGTTTCTCGGTTTATGTGGATTCTACCGCAGATTCGTGAATGGTTATTCACGACATGCAGCCCCGATGATAGATTTAATGAAGAAGGGGGCATTTGTTTGGACTTCTGAGGCACAGGAGTGTTTTATGAAGTTCAAGGAGTTGATGACCACATGCCTTATTTTGGCACTACCCGACTTTACGAAGCCGTTTCAGCTTCAATGTGATGCATCAGGTGAGGGCATTGGTGCGGTGCTTATGTAGGACAAGCACCCGATTGTATACGAGAGCCGCAAACTCAGAGGACCCGAGAGATTATATAGCATTTATGATAAGGAGATGCTCGCGATTATGCATGCCTTAGCAAAATTCAGGCAGTATCTTGTTGGCAGCAAATTCTGCATTAAAACTGATCACAATAGCTTGAGACACTTTTTAGGGCAGCGAGATCTCAATGATAGGCAGCAGAAGTGGGTCAGTAAGTTGCAGGCTTATGACTTTGATATCTCATATATCAAAGGTACACAGAACGTAGTGGTTGATGCACTTTCACGTAGACCCTATTTGAGCACTATGGTTCATATCTCAGAGGATTGGAGGCATATGATAGTGGCAGAGTATGCCAAGGACAGTTGGGCCTCCAGCAATTTTGAGGGATCAACAGTTGATACCAGGTATACGCTTGTAAATGACTTGATCATTTACAAGAACAGGATATTTTTGATCCCAGGGTCAGAGGTGAAGAACATTGTTATGAGGGCCTTTCATGACATGCCTACAGCAGGACATCCCGGATACTTCAAAACTTACAGGCAGATACGGGAGAGGTTCACATGGAAAGGACTCAAGGGAGATGTTCTTGGTATGTGAAGTGCCATTTGTCGTGAGAACAAGCAGGAGAACAGCATTACCAGCGGGTTCCAGCCACTTCGATTCGGCGGAAGTGGGAATGCCTGTCGATGGACTTTATTACGGGCTTGCCTAAAGCCCAGGCGTGATGCATATATGTATTGTGGATGTCGGCTTACCGTATGCCCGCTGCTTCGATCACCCGCGGCTTACGGCTCGCAGCGAGTAGCGGTATTCTTCGGGTATTGAGACTTCATGTGGGTTGCCTGCGAATTTAATGGCAACGGTGATAGTCGGTTCTTTGAAGTAACTCCCCGGCGGGGAGGTTTGAACTTTCGGGACCGAGCTCACTCAGAGCCTGAGTTATCATCCGCAGTGAGATGGGAGGCCGGAGATAGTAAATAAGGTAAGGTGGAAGATTACCTCAAAAGGGAACTATATAGCGGGGCAGCGTGGAGTCAAATGGATACATTTGTGTGAGTATTGTTATAACTTTCGACATTCCATATGACCATTAGGATGTCACCTTCATGGCGTTATGCGGGTGTAGGCGAGGATTTCCTTGATTTGCTACTGAGTGACAGTAGAGTGCCGAGTGCAGGAGGATGGTTGCAGGAGAGTCAGGACACTATGAGGGCTCTCAAGGAAAATATAGCCAAGGCACAGAATCAGCAGAAACAGTATGCAGATCAGAAGAGGACGGAGAGGCATTTTGAGGTTGGTGACATGGTTTACCTCATGCTGCAGCCCTACCGTCAGTCCACTCTTAGGAAGAGTGGGTCAGAGAAGCTCAAGCCACGTTATTACGGTCCTTTCAGGATCCTGAGGAGAGTTGGCGAGGTGGCTTATGAGCTTGAGCTTCCAACAGAGAGCAGGGTACATAATGTATTTCATGTATCATGCCTCAAGAAGGCGTTGGGTCATCGTGTGGTACCATCCGCAGTTCTACCTCCCTTAGATGATGAGGGAAAGTTGATTTTTAGTACACGAGTCCATCACAGATGCGAGGGAAGGCGATAATGAATTCGCGTGGGAGAATTCTCGAGGGAATATTTGGTAGAAATGGAGAAGATTTGCACGGTGAGGGGTCGACAGCCAGGAGGCGAGAGGTGCGGCATCGACATTGGTGCTTGAGACAACAATTTCGAGGCGGTATCATGTCCCCTTCTTAGGGACATCTCTCGGAGCACAGGATTGGCCTATCATACGACCCTCGTAGGCTAATGGACTAATGGACTGGATAGAGGGTCGTTTTGGGAGCTTGGCTCAGCTTCAGTTGGCGAAGTTTGATCAGTAGGCTTTCATTTGGGCTCGATCAGAGACTTCTTGCAGAAGTTGCTATTTTTAGCAGTTCACGGCGGTATTAGGATACTGCTATTTTAGCGGTATGGCTTTTAGCGATGTTCGAGAATCCGCCGGTGTTAAATTAGGCTTGAACCGGATCCCGATCATCCGGATGAGTAACGAGGGAGATATTAATATTTAATTATATTAATTAAATATTAATTATTTGATGATTATAATATAAAGTTATAATATTAAATTATAACTTAAGTGATTATTCTTGAGGGGGTCGCCATCATCAGAAGGGGCCAAATTGATCATTATAAATTATTATAAAATATTTGGCTAAGACTATGGAGAAATTAAAAGATTAAAAGTTGAATATTTTATTAAAACCCTATTATTGAGGAAATCGCACTTTTGAGAGATATAGTGCTTTTGCATTGGGTTTTGTGCCATTATGATGATTATTGATTTTGAGACTGATCAACTTTGATCTGAGCAAGAGACTTTAGGGTTTCAAGTTCGAATTCCTTGGGGAACGAGCCATCTCCATCGGAAGCAATTCAGAGGGTGTGAAATACCACTTGATTTATTGCAGCAGAGGTTTCTTCATTCAGGAGGAATCACAGAGCTTCAGAGATATTCATATTCAGGGGTTTCAGAGTAGTTTTTTATCCAGAGGTCTTCTATTCATCAAGACGCCTATTCTTTGATATTCTGGAGGCATTAAAAGAAGCCGTACTGTTATTAAAAGTGTTGCTGCTGTCAGCCGTACCTGTATAGCAGGGCCATACCATCTCATTTAGCCGTACTTCTTCTCTTCATAGAAACGCCTTCTCTTTTGGCATTGGGGCACTATTCCATAAGGCGCAGACACCTGAGAGACCATTCGCCAGCATCCAGAGGGAGGAGTAAGCAATATTTATTGGGAGGCGTGCCTAATCTTCACCTTTTGGCGTCTCAACCAGCAAACCAGGTTTTCAATAAAAATTGTTATTTTATTATTGCATGCTATCAGATCTTTATTGTATTGATTACAGTTGAACAATAAAAGAAGCGCCTTCAGTAGAACTTGTAATTTCTATCTATATTGGCCGTTAATTATTTTATTTGAATTTATCATTTATTTTCAAGCAAAATCGCATTCTTTCATTTCATGCAAAAAAACCAAAAATTGCAAAAAAAACCAAAAACGTCAGAAAAGACAAACAAAACTGTCAGATTGGAGAATAGGGGAAACTAGGGTTTCTACTATGGCTGCTTGCATTGCTGCTTTTGCCTTCTCTCTTTGCAATTTTTTTTCTTTTGCAGTTGCAAGTATGGCATTCATTTGTCTTTTTATTTCTTCTGTGGTTTTAGGACAAGCCTTAGCATCACATTGAGGGATGCCTGTAAGGTGGTATTTGAGGTGATTGATGCCTCCACGATATACTTTTCCACATCTAATGCAAAATACTGTGCCAGGTATGGGTCCTAGATAAGCATATTTCCAAGCAGGATCTCGAGCTCTTGGAGGATGAGTGCCTACAAATCCCCCAGGCACGGATGGGGTAGAGCCTGAGACAAAAGCGGATTCAAAAGCCATTGTCAATTAACCTATACAAAGTGAAAGCACAACTTGTTAGTTTTTTGATAGAAAATTTAAAAACAAGCAAAATTAGATTAAATAAAAAGAGATTACTTCAAATTACTAAAAATCTAAACTAATCTAAGGTTCTAAACATTTTCATAACAAAAAAAAATGGATTAAAAAAGGAAAATAATAACTAGGGTTTCAAAAAAATGTGAAAAAATGTAAAAAATCTGAAAATTACTTCAAATTAGTAAAAAAATTAAGCTAATCTAAGATTGTAAACATGTTATTCAACAAAAAAGAGGATTCAAAATTAAAAAAATAACTACGGTTTGCAGAAAAATTCAAAAATAACAAAATATATTAAAAAATTAGAAAAATTCATCAAAAAATCTTGTTTTGATGAATATAAATGTATTTAAATATTTTTCACACTACATTCATGATGATTTTTAAACATAGAATCAACAAGAATGAAGAAAAAAAAGAAAAAAAAGAAAGAATAAGAAAAATTAGAAAACCTACCTGGAAATCCAATTTGCCTTCGAAATTCAATGTAAATGCCCTTCAAATCTCGTCTCCTCAATTCAAAATCGCTGTAAATAGTTGCACAATGCTTTGGAGAGGGTTTTTGTTGAGTGAGAGCACACAAATGAATGGAAAAAATAACTAAAAATGCCTTTTTGTTCGGCCGCTTGGTGTTTTCTTGATCCAGTGGTTTTTTTTTTTTTAAATCGCCGTACTTTTTGAAAAATTTCGCCAAAAGTATGGTGATTTTTTTCAAAAAACTCGACGCAAGTTTTTGGCATACAAGTACATGAAAAACTCGATGTCAAAAAAAACTCACGAGTTTTCTTTTACTCGCCGGGTTTTTTGCGAGTCTTACAACTATGGGAACACCAATATGGGGTTTGACTAACACAAACCCCTATACATCATAACCCTTTTCCTATTACCATTTTGCATGTATCTAGATCATTGTCATAGAAGGAAGACTCAACATCTCAACTCATTTGGAGATTCCTAAAACCCTATCTCTTGTCCTTAATAGTTCATCATTGATAAATTAGGGTTTCTTAATTATTTGGGCATATTCGCACACTAATTTTTGATTTTCTTTGTCCCAAGTGTGTAGATTGTATTGGATCCGTATAGATTGGCAAGCCTAATTTTTTGCACCTTACAAACTACAGTGTGATGCCCTAGTGTATGCGTGGCGCATTGCCATCCCTGATAGTCAACCCTAATTTTTTCGTGCCAGGTTCCTCTTTGTGTTGTCTTTTTAGATCTTTTTGTTTTTGTTCATTCGTGTTGTAGCGTTTGCACTCTGTCAAATTTAGTCAATATGGTCATAGCTAACCTAATTCATTGCATAAAGGAACCAAAACTCCAACCAACTTGTTTGGCTCTTTCTTGAGGACAACAGCCAAGCACCACCTCTTGGTTGATTTTGCGTTCTAATGTTTGGGTGGAAAGATTGATTTAGATTAAGTCATTTAGTCTAGATCCTCCTCTTCTCCTACTCAAAACATTTTGGTGAACTCGATGAAGCTTACATTTGCAGATCTTCTAATTTAATCACAAATATTCTTTAATCTGATTACTTGGTTAATTCATTAGATTATTGAATATATTATTTTGACATTTGCAAACATTGTGTGCTTAGTTTAGAAAACAAAGAACTTAAATTATTTTTCTTTTCTTTTATTAGAAAATATAAAACCAAAACACCTTCTATTCTTCTAACATATCATCAGCATATCCATATTGTCATCACTTTCTTCTATCTATTGCTTCCTAGGAACATTTGTGTGTCTTGAAAATTATGCTTGCTTTATCAGTTTCATGACACAATGTTTTGAATCTCAAGTTCTTGTGAGAAGTTATTGAATTATGGCTTCCCATGCTTTGAATAGCTTTGGTGTTGAGCCTGAGTTTGTTAGCTTATTAGCCTTAGGAACTTTTGGAACACGATCATCTTTCTATCCCCTCTGATCTCTAAGTCACAATCTTTGCATGATTCTCTTGAGATAGACAACTCTGTGGCCTATTTTCCTAAGGCTTGAATTTAGAAGCTAGACAAGGAATTGGCTAGTTTCCAACAATTCTTAGGTAAAGAACATTTGGCTAGGGAAGCCGTCCCTCTCATAGAGAATCTCAAGAAATTGTTACTTAATGATCCACAAGGTGTGGAAGTTCTACGTAGTCTAGCTCACATAGTGGATATAAATATTATGTCGTTAGCTAGTTGTGCGTAAATTCTCAATAATACACCCCTTCAAAACTAAATAGGGATGTAGGTGTCAATACCCATGTTGACATCTCCTATTCCAACATTCACTTCTTCTGTTATAACCACTATTGCACAGTCTGGTAATAGTGTTAACACTAGTTTTGGGGTTACATGTGGGAATCCTATAAACCAATATAGCTTTGTCCCACCTTCCTTTGACATCCCGTTTACTTCTCAAAATGTCAATCCAATTGTTTCCCAACATATTGTTAGCTAACCTCACCCATGATTCACTTACCAAAATGCCAATCCACCTATTGCTAGCTCTAGTCCTAAATATTCTACCCATTCTCAAATCATCTCATTTGTCAACCTTGTCATTAACCAACTCTTGCAAAACGTGAGTTCCTTGCAACAACAAATATTGAATATTAATCAAAGTCAATCCCAACCTAATCCTCCATCATACTACACTTGTAGCTCATTGTCATTCACTATCCTAAAAACTCCAATACCACAAAACATTGAAACACCCCGTTTTGAAAAGTACAATGGAAAAGGAGACCCTAATATCCATGTGTCGGCCTTTACCGGACTATGTAATGATTTTCTTTTCAAAGATGCTTTATTAGCTAAGCTCCTTCCTTGGTCGTTAAAAGACACAACCTTGGATTGGTTTTGTTCGCTGCCTAACAACTTGTTGGCGTTACAATCCACACCTCTAGAGTGTGTATTGGCAATGGATAGCTATGCACAGTGCGTAATGATTGCTCTTCAAATTAGGAGGGGAAGCTCCCTCTTGTGCTGATATGCGTGAAAAAGTAAATGATCTAAATCCTATCTTTTTGACTCAGCTGGAAGAGGCACAAGGTTAAGAAAACCTAATACGTTGCAGCTAAGGATTTTCTTTGGTTTTGCAGATGTCTTAACACCAACTAGGCTAAACGCTAAACTATCCTATTTCCTCAAGAAACAGAGCATGAGGACTTAGGAGCAGGGAATTGGTTATATGATAATCTTTAGATCAGGATTTCCAAGGAGATGACGACACCTATCCGAGGCGTAAGTTGAAAGAAAGATTATTGGCAACTACAACAAATGACAATCTTCACTTCTAAATTCCCAAGGATGTGACAACACCTATCTGAGGTGTAGATATGAAACAAAGATTATTAATCATGAGAACACACGATAAGCCTTACTTCTAAATTCCCAAGGAGATGACAACACCTATCCGAGGTGTAGATATGAAACAAAGCCTATCAATCACAACATGAAATAATAATTGGGACAGCAAATTGTATAGACGAGACACACATGCAATAAATGATCAAACCAACAATTATATTTAATCTAAGGTGAACAAGTACCATAATAATAACATTTAGGTAAGGTGGTTCAACTATTTATTATCACAATAAAAGTTCTTGAACAGATACAAAATAGCAATACTATAGGTAAGGTTGCTCAGCATGTATGCTATCATGTGCAAAAGTTAATTACAAATGAGCAAAGGTGCTCTTATTTATAGAACTTCAAGGTGTAGGGAACCCTAAAATCACCTTGAGTTAACATGAGTCTTTCATGCCAGAGTTTATTGCTAAACCTAAATAAATGAAACTATATAGTTAATTGGAAAACTACCATTAGTTAACCGAAACAAGACTAAACTAAACTGGACATGTGCAACATGCACGTCCTTATTGAAATGAAAGTTAATTGATAACTAACATCAGTTAATTGAGTCCTAACTGAAAGTCTAAACTCCTCCCAAAATATCTTCGAGGATGAGATAAGCTGCATAAAATCAGGAATTAGGACTCAAGATTGATGTCGTGTTAACTGCTGCTTTTGACTCTATCCTTGGGAATAACTGTGGGATCCAACTGACTAACTACTCCAAGCCATCATGGGCTATCACTTCGTCCAGGAACTGGTCGACTGTCTCATCTTCTGGCACCTTGACGCTATCCACGATGACAGACTGCCTGTTCAACTCTTTCTCACCATCTTTGATCATCCTCATGCATTCTCTGACCTCTTTAGTTGCCTTGTTGAAACTAGTTGTCATCATTGAGAAATGATCCAACTTGGACACCATAGGATCTCCATCTAGACTATCACGAACAAGCCTCTCGAACTCGGTCTGGATTGCATCAAGCTCAACATATGTACCATCCTCACGAAGATAGTGGCACAAAATCTGAGTGACAAACCCGCTGATGAGTTTGAGAGCTCTAGCAATACCCTCTTTGAGCGCATCCATCCTTGTAGAGATTCTCTCATATGATTCCACTTTGAAAAGATGTTCTCTCCAAGCGAAAACCTTCCTTTTATCCTCATCTGCTACAATGTGTTGTGACCTTTTCGTGGGAATGGTACAAGAATCTTCATGCGGGCTTGAGAAGTGAAGATTGAAGATAAAAGGAGAGTTCAGTTCAATATTCCTACAGAGCAAAAGCAAAAGCAAGAGCAGACGCAAAATCTGAAAGGTTTGCCCTAGACGACCAAGTTCCATTGGACAGAAAGGATGAAAGAAGAATCTTGTTGAAATATTCCGAGCCAAATTTTTTACTTTTTCAAATTGCAGATTACAAACCAATGCACCCGTTAAGGTTAGCAGCTAAACCAAAACGTGCTGAAGCAACTCTAACCAGAATGTACACCAGGATCCCGATGTGGGCAAGGTGTGAGCATTGGTTAGAGGATCTAAATCAAATTGCTTATGCAGGAACTCTAACCAAGAATGGCGCCGATGATGGCAAACATGTAATTGAGAGGATCCTTGAATCCTAATATCTTGAAAGCACACTTTCGACACTGTAGAAACTGTTTCCCCTAACTGAATCATTGTAGTTTTGTGAGTTTTACGGCGTTTTGAGTTTTGAGTTTTGCAATTTTTGAATTTTCAATGCATTTATTGAATAGTATGGCTTTTACAGAAAATTGAAATAAATTCCATAAAAATACTAAGTCTTCAATTTGCTTGAGAAATATAATAAGAAATGAAGGCGTATCCTTTATTAATCAAATGATCTCCATATAACAATGATCTGACAACATGCAAGATAGAATAATGATTTTTATTGTAAAAAGAACCTGGTAAATCTGCTTGCTGATGATGCACAAATTTGTATGGCTGTATAGATTCCTTGCTTTCTCCCTCCGTCTGGCAAGCACAGAATGACCCAGTGATCTAGGCGCCTCCTTTGATGCAGACTAGAACCCTCTGATAAAGGCGTTTATTTTATTCTGATGAGTACGGCCAAGGGACAGTGGTACGGCCCTGACAGCAGGTACGGCCTGTCAGAATTTGTAATAAATGTTGTACGGCTCCTTCCAAAATCACTGTCTGAAGCTCAGAATATGGTGCGCCAAGTTGTATGATGATCTCTGGATGAAAATAACTGAAAGAACTGAAGATGGTGAATCCTCTGAAGCTCTGTAGTTTTCTCTGAATAAGAAAACCTCTGTAGGCAATAGATCAAGTGATATTGCACACTCTCTGAATTGCTTTCCGTTGGAGATGGCTCGTTCCCCAAGGCAATCGAACACGAAACCCTAAAGTCTCAGGCTCAGACCAAAATTGATCAATATCAAACTCAATAATATCATAATGGCGCACTCCCCAATGCAAAACCCTTTATCTTTCTCAAAAGTGCGATTTCCACCATAATAGGGTTTCATTAAAATATTCATGTATTAATATTTTAATATTTCAATAGTCCTCAGCTGAATATTTTAAATTAAATCAAATGTCAAACTGGCCCCCTTTTTAATGATGGCGCACCCCCTCAAGGCAATCACTTAAGTTATAATTAAAAATTATAACTTTATATTATAAACGTTAATTAATTAATATTTAATCAATACGATCAAATATTAATATCTTCCTCGTTCTTAGATGGCCCGATCCGTCGATCTTGTGAACTCGAAGTGATTCTGATGCATACGGCCAAAGCGCTAAAATAGCGGTGGTCCCACAACACTGCCGAGCTGCTAAAATA
>VDFB02329846.1:0-15663 GCA_007258455.2 Sequoia sempervirens
ACTTATCAATTTCACAACCACACTATTCTATTTTTAAGTATGAACATGAAATGCAGATAACAAAAAGCAAAATCAACACAATGAACACCATATTTTACATGGAAAACCCAATAAGGGAAAAACCACAATGAGGATTAACTCACAATATAAAGTGATAGAAAAACCAAATACAAAGGCTCATTGTCAAGGGCTCACTGCCTGAATACAAAGGCTCATTTCCTACATAAAGGACTCATTGTCCAACAGGGAGGCTCACTCCCTACTTATACAAAAGATAACAGAAAGATCCACCACAACAATTTACACACATATGCAACGTTGATTAGAAGATTGCAAATACCTTTAGCTCACTTCTTTCAGGAACCTAACACAATGAAGCATTGCTGCCTCAACTCATTTTCGCACAATTTTTCTCTTCACTTGTGGCTTACTTCATTACTTTGCATCATCTAAACCTTCACATTTCAAATTTCATTTATACCATCTTCAACCTTAGAAACTTTCTCCAAGGTTGGTCACATACGCTTCATTTCATAAATTTAAATTAGGTTGGAAACTCAACATTCCCATAGTGGGAAGGAATGAGA
The DNA here is from genome assembly GCA_007258455.2 of Sequoia sempervirens. Lineage (NCBI taxonomy): Eukaryota > Viridiplantae > Streptophyta > Pinopsida > Cupressales > Cupressaceae > Sequoia > Sequoia sempervirens. The sequence goes on from VDFB02329846.1 coordinate 588, forward strand.
GTGGACCAATTAAACACTCAACCAAGACCAAAAGCAAAGTCTTGGATCTACCACACGCTTCCTTAATTAAATTTTAATTCTTCATATGAAGTGTAAACACCAGGTCAACCAAACCTAATGAAAACACAAATGAACATTGAAGTACACGCTTTCCAAGATAACATGTGGATGATGTAACACGCTTCATCATGTATGAGAACACATCTTAGATACTTCCAAATACATCCGCAACAAGTGTAACAATCTTTGAACAAAGAACTCTTTCCAAAAATCCATCTGGACTATGCAAACCCACACAACTCTGAAGCTCAACTTCTATAGCATCAAACCTCAAATATTTTTGCCATAACATAGAGAACATCATTATAAGACATATTCCAAATCCACAAGACCTAAAACAAAACAGTGGAGGACTGTGGAGCAGAAACATTTCTCCTAGTCCATAGATAACCAATTCTGTCAAAACAGTTCGCACACCATTGAACACATATTTCACCTTTCATCAAACCAGTAGCAACAAATCAGGAGATATCACCATTAGATCACCAACAACAAACCTTCAAATCCACACAAGCATAGGATCAACACGGGAGAAACACAGAGCACATTTCGGAGTACACATAACTTTGACTTCACTCTTTATTAATTTTCTCAAAAGCACTTGGTAACCTATCATTTCATCACATCTGCAACATCATAAGGATAGATCCATGTACTCACAACATCTCAACAATATCTCAACTATACATGCACAATCTGCAACATACTGAACTGTGTTGACATCAATGAAAACATTAATGACAACACCACCAAACTTGCCCATACTTGCAACAAAATTCCCATGGTGGATAGGAATGAAAGTGGACCAAAACAAAACTTTTATCGGGATCCAAAATAACTCTCACACACCATACTACACTTTCATTAATGTTTGAACATCTTTGAATGTAGTGTAAACACCAGGTCGGTCATTACCCATGAAAACACATTAAATATTGAGTACACGCTTCCTTTGAACAATCTAAAACTTTCAAACAACAAGCTTTACCTGAACATGATCCAAGAACATCTTGGAAACCAACAAACTCCTTTGCAAAAATCTCACTTGAGGATTATAAACATTATGTTTACCTAGACAACAATGCTAGACAATGCAATACTCCATAACTCAGAAGACCTTCTTCCAATACACCAAACCACAAATTCTCTCAACATAGGTAAGAGAACATCATCAACTCTCCTTCATAACCAAAAGTCCTAAATCCAATCTATGGAGAAACGCGGATCAAGAACATTTCTCCCAAACACTTCTATAAAAAACACTATAAATCCAGTGTATACATTGATGAACATATCTTTCACTGTACCTCGATCCAGAAGCCCAAATTCTAGATATAACCTCTCTAAACACCTCTAACCAACATATCCAAACCACAAAATTAGATCTTCAACCCAAAATAAATGTGGAACAAAACCATAATACTTCTACAACATTGAACACCACTGGAACATCATGTTTCCTCTATCTATCGATTCTCTCAATATCCTCAACATCCTCATTATTACCACAATCATAGCTAGGAGATTATCAAAGCAACAATCTATTTATGACACTACTCAATCAACATTAATGAAAACACAAACCTATTGACATCAATTACAACACCTTCATACTTGCAACAATCTCCCCCTTTATCATTGATGGTAACAAAAGATGTGAAAAACCATCAAAGATAACGTCTTCATACTCTCCTCTTTTAATATTAGATAACCTACATAACATTCTTGTACTCTCTCTTCTCTTCACATGCTTCACTTTTTTCATGACTTTCCTCTCCCGTTTTTTCTCTCTTTTTCTTTCACATGACTCTTTCTCCCCCTTTGACATCAATGGAAAAGGATAAAATGTTTTGCATTGTTCTCCCCCTTTGACATTAACCAAGATACTTGCAACTATTCTGAATACTCCCCATTTGGAGTACACACCAACCAAATCAACAACCTCTGCACAACATCTATTGCAATAATGTCACTACCTACTCCCCTTGAGAGGTGGCCACCAACATCAATCTAGAAAGGGAATAAATCCATAGATCCACTAGACTTATGCATCTCCATGTGCATCTAGTTCAAGAAAGGAGGGGTAATAACCCCCAACTTCTCCTGAAGATACTCAAAAGTATCTTTAGGAAGAGTCTTAGTGAATATGTCAGCAATTTGATCCTTTGTAGGTACATATTCAAGCCTTACTTCATTCTCCACAACCTTCTCTCTCAAAAAGTGATACCTAATTGATATATGCTTTGTCCTTGAATGCATCACTGGATTCTTTGATATATTTATTGCACTTGTATTATCGCAAAAGATATAAATAGGTTCATCATACACCACTCCGATATCCTTCAGTGTTTGTCTCATCCATAATACTTGTGTGCAGCAAGATGTTGTTGCAATGTACTATGCCTCAGTAGTAGATAAAGAAAATGAATCTTGTTTCTTGCTCAGCCATGATACCAATTTGCATCTAAGAAAGAATGCACCAACACTAGTACTTTTTCTATCATCAATACAACCAACCCAATTTGCATCTATATAACCACTCAATGTGAAATCAGTGTCCTATGGATACCACAAGCCATAATCCAAAATGTCCTTCAAGTATTTGAATATCCTCTTTACTACCATAACATGTGTTTCTTTAGGATCTTCTTGAAATCTAGCCACAAGACAATTTTCATGCATGATATATGATCTAGTAGTAGTTAGGTGTAACATTCCACCATTCATAAATTTTTATTTTCTCTTATTAGCCTTAGGGAATTCATCATCCTTGCTCAACTTGCAGCTAGTAAGCATAGGAGTACATACCAATTTGGATTCGTCCATTCCAAACTTCTTCAACATTTCTTTAGCATACTTTGATTGTGAAATGAATATTCCCTTGTCTGTTTGATTGATTTGTAGTCCAAGGAAGAAATTTATCTCCCAAACATAGACATCTCAAACTCTTTTTGCATCTCTTCTACAAATTTCTTACGCATATCTTCATTTCCTCCAAAAATTATGCCATCAACATACACAACCACTATCAAGATTTGATCTTTATCGACTTTCAAGTAAAGATTACTATCTGTGCTACCCTTATTGAATCCTTGTTGTATCAAATATTTGTCCAACCTTACATATCAAGCTCTGGGAGCTTGCTACAATCCATACAGTGCCTTCTTCAATCTACACACCATGTTGGGTTTATCTGATAATTGAAATCCTTTTGGTTGTTCTATGTAGGCTTCTTCCAATTTACCATTCAAAAAATTAGACTTCACATCCATCTAATGAACTTTAAAGTCCTTATGTGCTACAAATGCCAAAAACATCCTGATTGCTTCCATTCTAGCCACATGGGAAAATTTCTCCTCAAAATCTACTCCTTCAACTTGTGAGTAACCCTTACACACAATCCTAGCCCTTTTTCTCACTACTCCATTTTCATTCAACTTGTTTCTAAATACCCACTTAATTCCAATTACGTTCTTGTTTTCAAGTCTAAGGTCCAGTTCCCAAGTATGATTCTTCTCAATTTGCATAAGTTCTTCTTTCATTTCCTTCATTAAATATTCATCTTTTCATGCTTCAATCATTATTTTTGGTTCACTTTCAAAAATTAAACACAAATTTACTTCCTGCTCAACAACTCTTCTTCTTGTCAACACTCCTTTATTTTTGTCTCCAATGATCTATTCTTCAGAATGATTTCTCTGCACATACTTAGGGGTTTTAGGGGTCTTTTCTAAATCTTCTACATCTTCATTCCACACTTCTCTTTCCTTATCTTTTTCTTCTTCTTCTCCACAACTAGGCTCATTCAAATCATATCCATCTATCACAACTAAATTATGTAAGTCTTCATCAACCTTGACACTTGCACTTTCAACAATCCTTCTTAGCCTTTTTTTGTAACATCTATAAGATTTTATTTTAGTAGAATATCCAAGGAAGATACCTTCATCAAACCTTACATCAAACTTTCCTAACCTTTCATCCTCTCTTTTGATATAGCATTTGCTTTCAATCCCTGTAAAGTAATTGGCAGTAGGGATCCTTCCATACCACAACTCATAGGGATTTTTTGTGTTAGCTTTTGCTTGAACTCTATTAAGAATGTAAACAATAGTATGTATTGATTCTCTCCCATATACTTCCAGTAGATTAGCTTCTCTCATCATAGTCCTTGTAGCTTCTTGAATAGTCCTATTTTTCCTTTCAACTACTCCATTTTGCTAAGGAGTCCTAGGGGCAGACAAGTTTCTCTTTATTCCATTATATAGAGATTCTAATTTTTCTTTGAGAAAAGTAACCAAGTCTTTCTAGAATAATCATCAATTAATAGCATGAAATACCTGTCACCTTGAAAAATTCTTACTTTGGTAGGTCTGAAAAGATCTGTATGCACCAACTCTAAAAGTATTGTAGTAGATTTTTCTGACTTTGAAACTTCTTCTAGCTCGCTTCCCAATCTAACATTCCTTGTAGACAACATTGATAAACTTTGTAATCTTTGGCAGATCTCTCACAACTTGAACTGATTTGATCATTACTAGGCTATCAAAATTGATGTGACACATTCTCCTATTTCATATCCAACTTTCATTGATTTGAGTCATAAAGTATTGACCATCAACACCTTTGAGTTGATAAAAATTTCCATATGTCCTTCTAGCAGCAACCATAGTTCTAGATCCTTTTTTGATCTCACAACCATTGTCTTGAAACACAAGATTACATTCTTTGCTACACATTTTTCCTACACTCAAGAGGTTATGCCACAAACCCCTAACATAAAGAACATTTGTATAATACTTGCCATCAAAATTATTTAAACATTTTACACATATCTTAGCAGATGTATCATCACCAAACTTAACAAGACCTCCTTAAAATTTCTCAAGTTTAATAAACTTACTTTTGTCACCAGTCATACGATTTGAGCATCCACTATTAATGATCCAATAGTTATTCTCCTCTTTAGAATGAAAATAAATCACCATAGTTCCTTCAACATTATGACCTACTTTCAGAGCACTTTCCTTCGTACATCTCTCAAAGTTAGAAAAATTAGTTCCAAACATTTAGAAGTATGAACAAGCATTCACTATCCTCATCACCTAGATAATTAGATTCATCATCGGATATAGAGGCGCCTTCTTTAACATAATAACTTCTCTTCTTCTTTTTTGAAAAGGGGTAAAAACTTTATTAAAATCAAGAAATTAACAGTACAAAGAGATCAAGGAACCAATAGGCTCTCGAGAAAATAAAGCACCAAAACACCCATCCAAGACAAAAACCACCACCCACATAGCAACAAACACCTTAGGCAACCATATCACCAGAAACGACCCTCTCTAACTCTTGACAATAATCGGGGGATAACTACCCCCAACCCTCAATCCTCCAATCATCATCATGCTCTGAAGCTCACTTGGCCAAAAAATCAACAACCCCATTCCATTCTTGTGGGATGTGGGTAAAAGTCACCACCTCCAGCATGGAGCACATCTTTAGAATCTAACGAAGAACCAAAGCAAGCTACCAATTAACATCAACCAACTTATTAACAATAATCTGTGAGTTAGATTCACAGATAATCTTATGCCACCCCAAAGCACAAGCACGCTCAATAGCCTAGAGAATCACCAACCCCTCCATAAAGTTATTAGAACGCTACCCCTTATGAATGGAGAAAAAGAAAATAATTGAGCCAGAGCAGTCTCTACCAACTCCACCAATCCCAACAAGCCCTGAATTACCCCCAAAGGAACCATCAGTATTCATCTTCAAAACATATGCTAGAGGAGGAAACCATATTCCAACCCTTTGAACCTTCTTTTTAGCTCGCCTACCTCTTTTGACACAAGCAGATTCATGAGTCAAGCCCTAGAAGCCCAATCTATTCATAATCTCATCATCACTCCTTTCCAAAGGATACACCACTTCACATTTAGCTTCAACCGTCTCCTAGATCATACCAACAATTTTGTGTCAAACATGTTGAACCATTAGCCTTTCCCCACAAAAAATCCTATGATTCCTTTCTAGCCAAATTTTCCAAAGGATGAAGGTAGGAACAATGCACCAAACAATCTGGAGGAAAGAGACCTAAGTAGGAGGTCTTCCTAGACTGCTCCAAAAATCAACAAGAGAAGAAGCATGAATGCAAGGATGTTTCCAAACACCCCACCAAAAATTTCAAAGCAACATAGAAAAAGAACAACAAAAAAGATGTGGGAAGAATCCTCCTCATTGCATTTACACAAAACACAAACAAAAGGGCCCTAGAATCCTCTCTTTTGAAGATTATCCCAAGTCAAACATCTATTATAGGACAAAGTCCACACAAAAAAATTACACTTCGACCATGAGAACTTGTTCCACACATTTTTCCACCATGGAACCTCCACCCCACCATACTTACGAGCTAACAACTCTTGATACCCACTAACCACAGTGAAAGCACCCTTAGGATCCAAAATCCAAGACAAAGTATCCTTATCTCGAAGAGAGCTGCATAGTTTACCAACCAAAATATTTTGGAGCTTGACACAATCCTCCTCCAAACCAACAATGGGCCAATTACAAGGATCCTTCCACCTATCCACCTTGATCTACCCACAAGGATAGGAAGTCTTAAAATTAATCACCCTTGACTAGCCAACTTCCAAAAAGTGTTGGAAAAGATTCAACAGATTAGGATACTGACACCATATGTGGGAGAAACCGTCCCAAAAGTTAGACCAAATGAGAGCCTTATCCCTCCTATTACATGTCCAAAACAAGCCCTCTTTGATCAACGTAGCCCCTTTCTTGAGTGTTCCCCAAATCACAAAACCTTTCCCCACTAGAGGATAATGAGGAATGTCCTCCTTCAAAACCCCCCGAAGGTACTTGTGAGATAAAAACTTGGCCTAAACATGATCTTGTTCCAAAAACCACCTCCAATAAAGCTTTGCAGCCAATTCCAACCCAATCAAAGTCAATTGTCGCAACCCAAGACCCCCAAACTGCTTTGGACTGCAAACAATATCCCACTTCACAAGACTCCACTTAGAGGAAGACAAGTTGCCCGCTCATAAGAATTGTCTAGCCAAAGAGTCCAAATCCTTAACAAACCCAACAAGAGCCACCTAGAGCACACATCTATAGTTGGAAAGAGCTTGCACCACTGATTTGAGCAACTGAACCCGCCCAACAAAAGACAACCATCTATGAGTCCAATGATTAGCTTTCACATGAAAATTGTCAAGAATATTCTTCCAAGAATCCCTAGGCAGATTACTAGAAGAGATAGGAATGCAAAGATAGGTTAAAGGTAGAGAACCAATCTGAAATCTCAAAATGTGATCAATCCTCTCTTGAATGAGCCACAGGGTATTGAAGAAGAAAATGAAAGATTTATCCTCATTAATCATTTGACCAGAATAAACAATATAAGTATCCAAAGCCTTGTGCAAATTAGTGGCTTCACGGACCTTAGCCGTACCTATCAAAGTAGTATCATCAATAAAATGCAGGTGAGACTGGGGAGGCAATCCATTACCCCACACCCACCCTTGGATAAGACCCAAAGCCACATTGCTCTTCAACAATCTCCCCAAACCTTCAGTAAGAAGAATGAATAAATAAGGAGAGAGAGGGTCCCCTTGACGAAGGCCCCTGAAAGAACCAAATAAGGAAGATGATTCACCATTTATCAATATTGAAAAAGAAGTGGAAGTAACACAACTCATCACCCACAAAACCCACTCTTCAGTAAAACCAAAAGCAAATAACTTTACGCAAGAAAGGCCACTTAATTCTATCATAGTCCTTAGCCATATCCAACTTGATGAGCATAGCCTTTTCTTTGAAAGCCACCATGGATTGAATAACCAAAATGGAAATGATCACACCATCCAAAATTTTCCTACGCGCCATGAAGCCATCCTGCTCCTCAGAAATAAGCTTGCTAAGCCACTACTTCAACCACTCAATAATCAACTTGGAAATAATTTTATGCACCACATTAAAAAGAGATATAGGATGAAAAAGAATCAATCAGTCCACACCCTCACACTTGGGAATAAGAGAAAGAAATGTGGAATTCAAAGCCCTCAAAATTTTCTTACTCCTCTGAGATTCACGAACCACTACCAGTAGATCCAGATTGATAATGTCCCAAAATTCTTGAAAGAACTCAATTGGAAATCCATTAGGACTAGGGGATTTCCTCTTCTTAATCTGAAAGATAGTAGCCTCCAATTCATCCAGGGTAATGAAAACCAAGAGGTACTCATTCATCTCACTAGTGACCAAAGAAGGAATACATGCCAACACTTGATTTTCTTCATACAACATATTGTGAGATTCCTCTCTAAATAAGGAAGCAAAAAATTGCAAGGCTTCACCCAAGATATCCCCTAAAGAAGATAAATGATCACCCCTGTCATTCACAAGAAAAGGAATCAAATTATTATGTCTCTTGGCTTTCATAGAGTTGAAGAGGAAGGCATTTCTTTTGTCCCCCTCCTGTAGCCACTCGATCCGAGATTTTTGTTTCTAATAAATTTTCTCGCACAACACACATTCCTCCAAAACTTTCACCGCCCTTTCCTCCTCCCTGAGAGAGACCTCAGAAAGACCAAACTCTCTAATATCCCATGTGATACCATCCAAATCAGCCTGAGCAACAACCTTAGCATGGAAAATATTACCAAAACACTTCCGGTTCCATGTTTTGAGTTGGTACTTCATATACTACAACTATTTGGAAAAAGAGTACATAGTGGTGCCAAAAGCAGGTCTCTCCTTACTCCACCAGTCAACAACATGATCATGTAGAGAAGGGTCATAAAACCACATAAGTTGAAACTTGAAAGAGGGAGAATGAGCCACCCGAGCCAAAGAAATAGATAATTTGATAGGCTAGTGATCTGAACCCCTCTAGTCCATAATTTTAGAACAAGTAGACCAAGATCCACCAACCCAAGAATAAGAGACCAGGAACTTGTCTAACATCTCAGAAATCCAGTCCTCCCCTAGCCTCCTATTGTTCCAAGTAAACCAACCATTACTCGGCTTGATGTCAACATGATTCAACACATAAATGTTATCATGGAAAAGAAAAGAAGAAGGCTCCAACTTCAAAATTCCACCCTTTTTTTCATCCAAATCAGTAATGGCATTGAAATAACCTTCAATAATATAAGGAAAAAGAGAAGCATAGCTCTGAATACACTGGTTATGAGACCACAAGTACTTACCAAAAAAATTAATAGGAGCATAAATATTAGAAAGAATAATAGTTTCACTCGTTTCCAAGTTCGCAGCCACCATTGAAATGGAAGACTTGCAGGACATCCACTAGAGAGGGTGAATCTTCAGAGGATTCCAAAGGCAAGCCACACCCCTCACATTACCTTGGGAATCAATGCACTCAAATTGAATTTGCCCCAACAATGTAGGCACCAAACCACCAATATTATCAATTGTAGTTTCCTATAAGAAAAGCACATCAGGAGAATTCTTTCCCACCAAATCATGAACTTTTATTGAGGGCCACTGTTCAAGCCCCTTATATTCCATGAAAGGATGATCATTTCAGAGGATTAGAGAAGTGTGAGTCTAGAGTCTTAACGAAACCTAACTCCACCAATGTTTCCCCCATCATCTTGATTTTCTCTAAGTCCTTCTTACGCCCAGCCTTGGAGAAGCCTTTCTAAAGAAGCCCCAACGAAGGAGAATACTTTTTGCCTTTTTCCAAATCGGACTCTACCTTCACCAATGGAAGAGAAATATCCCACACCCTTCTTTACAATCTAAATAAACTCAGACCCCACTTAAACTATCACACTAAGGTCAGTATCGATTTTCAAAGTGCCACCATCTTGCATACTCTGAATATTCTTAGAAATATTTCCCTCTTGTATGATTTTCAAAACCCCTTGATCCATATCCAACATGCCTGGGTTCACCTCCTTCCAACTAAGGTCATCTAAAACCTCAAATCTATTAAAATTATCCTCTTCTTGATGATCTTTAAAAGTCCTCTTTTTCCCATGATTCCTATTATGGGTTTTAACAGGAGTGAAACCCTCTGAACCAACATCATTACCAGCATTACTAGAAATAGGAGCCTTGCCTTTATCAACCTTAGTGGGGTTACGAGGAGGTTGTGAAGTCTGAGACTCATTAAATTTGGCCCTAGGATATCTTTGTTGCAAATGACCATATTCATGACACACACAATAACGAAAAGGAAAAGTCTCATAATCCAACTGTTGCACCCAAAAATATGCACCCGCACAAATTTCCAAAGAGTCTGGAAGCAGATTACTCAAATCAATCTCAACACAAATGTGAGAAAAATTCATTACCTTTCTATCCTAGGTTTGTTGAGAAGGACCCATTGGTTTCCCCAACAACAAAGCAACCATTTGCAAGATATCATTATGCCAACATTCAACCAAAAATTGAGGAAGACTAACCCACACTAGAACCCTATTTGGTAGCTCCTTCAAAGGATTGAACCCAAAATTCCATGGCTTAATGAATAAGCCAATTTGGTTATGGAAATAAGGCCCCCCCTTGAAAACACAGTTGTGATCAGCCATACAGTTAAAAACCACCATGAAATAACTATTCGACAATAGAATAACCTCCATTTCACCCATCGAAGCCTAGGTCCATTGAGCCCATGATTCCAAAAATTGAAACAAAATCCACATTCCCATAAATTTTCAAATCAATGCATGTTTTGAGAAATACTCAATATCTTCAACTATTGAGTCCAGTTGAATTACCAACACTGGTCTTTCTTTGCTTCATTCCAAAAATCCATTGATTTTTGAGATACGAGGTCCCCCAAATAGAAAAACCCTCCAATCACCAATCCTTATTAAATAAATTATTTTGAACCACTCTCATTGCACAAGATGGCGAATTTGTTCCAAGAATAGTGAAAAAATCATAGGGGATTTAAAGCCAGAAGCCTCCCCTAGATCCATAGCTAAGAGAAAAGAGAGCCACAAACTGAACCACCCAAACCCCACCCATAGCTAATGGAATAAAGAGAAACTTATCTGCCCCTAGGACTCCATTAATCTCACAACCATAGCTTTAAATTCCTTAAACATATATAAAGTTTCATATTTCTCTCTAAGAAATGTAACCCGTGTCATTCTAGAATAGTCATCAATCAAAAGCATAAAATACATGTCTCCTTGAAGACTTATCACTCTTTTAGGACCAAAAAGGTCTATATGTACCAATTCCAAAAATCTAGTGGAAGATCGTTCCTTTCCTTTGAAACCAATTCTTGTTTGTTTTCCAAATTGGTAATCTCTGCAAACAACATTGATCGACTTTGTAATCCTTTGCAGATCTTTCACTGCTTGAATTGAACTTATTCTAACCAAATTATCAAATTTGATGTGACACATTCTCATGTGTCATAACCAACTGTAAGTCATAAAGAAATGACCATCAACACCCTTGAGTTGATAGATATTTCCATCTATCTTCTTTCTAGCAACAATTATAGTTCTAGACCCTTTTTTTATTTCACAACTGTTATCCTAAAACATAAGATTGTGTCCTCTGCTACACATTTCTCCAACACTCAAAAGGTTATGCCTTAATCCCTTGACATATTAAACATCATCAATAATATTCTTTCCATCAAAACTTATTGAACCAATTCCACAAATCTTAGCACCTAAATCATCTCCAAATTTAACAAGTCCTCCATCACGTTTTTCAAGTTTAACAAACTTACTTTTTTCTCCAATCATGTGATTTGAGTAGCTGCTATCAATAACCTATTAATTCTCATCCTATCTATCTTGAAAATCAAATACCAAAGTACCTTCAATCTTATCCTTCTTCTCTAAAACACTTTCCTTCATACATCTTTTAGAGTTAGTAGAAATAGGTTCATCTTTTAAAACCAAAAACAAGCATTCATTTTCATCAGGATCTTCATCATCAGAGATACAGGCATCTTCTCTAACATAGTAGTTTTTCTTGGTCATCTTACCCTTATTTTCCTTATTCTTATTGTTCACAACTCTATTTGGACATCTTGAAGCATAATGACCAATATTTCCACAACTAAAGCATTTGAAAGGTAATTTACCCTTGTACTTATTGGTGCCCTTTTTCATTCTTCTTACAAAGTTAGCTTCCACATCATCAAGATCTTCTCCATCTAAATCTTCAGTCTTTTCTGATTTTCTAGCCTTGAAAGTTGTCTCCATTTTTACACAATTCTTTGAACCAATTTTCGTCATCTCAAATGTAGTTAGTGTGTCGTGCAACTGATCTCTAGTGTAAGTATTAAAATCTACAAATTTCTCAATAGCATAAACTTTTTCACTATATGAATCAAGAAGAGTTCTAAGAATTTTCTTTACCACTTTAGATTCTTTGATTTGTGCACTGAGACCTCTCATTGCACTCACTGGTTCATTAACCCTTTGCATATAACTTGTGATTGCTTCATCATCAGACATGCATAAAGTCTCAAATTGGGCCTTTAGATTCTGTAACATAGCTTTTTTAACCTTATCATCTTTTTCATAAATAATTTCTAGCTTATCCCAAACTTCTTTAGCAGTTTTTAGATCCATAACTTTTATTAATTTAGTACTTGCAAGACTAGTCATAAGAACAAACCTTGCCTTACAACTATTTCATGATCTTTTATTTCATCACTTGTGCTTAGTCCATTTGAGGTATGGTGTAGGTAGTCTTCACTACTTTTGCAACTTCAAATCCAATAGAAATTAGACATCCTTCCATCTTTGCCTTCCAAAATGCATAGTCTGTTACATAAAACATAAGAATCTCCTTCTTGTTCACCATCTTGGATCTACCTCAAGTGATCGAGCTTTTCTCTAAGGAATCTTTCTCTGATACCAATTGTTGAATAAACAATACAACTAAGAGGGGGAGTGAATCATTTTTTATCCAAGTAAAACATAAAAATCCTTAATAGAAATTAGATCCACATGCATTTATAAAACCCTTAATTTGTTATAATGTTTAATCATGAAATGGAGATAACAAAAACTGAAATAACAATACCATACACAAGAGAACACTAGATTTTATGTGGAAAACCCAATGAGGGAAAAACCATAGTGAGGATTAGCTCATAACATTAGTAATTGCAAAAACTGATACAAAAGGCTCACTGCCAAGACTACCTATCCAGAAAAGCTCACAACCTAGGTTCACTGCCAGAGTAGAAAGAAGAAACATAGAATGTTACATAGAGAACATGATCTCAATGCATTAGTAAATCCACCACAATAGCTCCAACACACTTGTAGCCTTGTATGAATGACGGCAGACACCTTCTACTCACTACATCCAATAATCTAACACTTTGAATCTCACACTACTTTACACAAGTTCACACTACACACACACACTTACACACTCTTCTACACACTTGCACACACCCATCTCACATCAATTCATCTTTCATTATTCCATCCTCAACTTGAAAAACATCTTCAAGTTGGCTTCAAAAACCCTTCATTTTACAAATTCAAAGTAGGTCGGTACTAAGCATTCCCATGGTAGATAGGAAGGAAAGTAGACCAAAACAAAAATTTAATTGGGACCCAAAATAACTCTCACAAGCCACGCTACACCTTCATTAATGTTTGAACATCTTCAAATACAACATAAACACTAGGTCAATTGTTACTTGTGAAAACACATTAAGCATTGAGTACACACTTCCTTTGAATAATTTGAACCTTCCATACAACAAGCTTTACCTAAACATGATCCAAGAACATTCTGGAAACCAACAAACTCCTTCGCAACAAATATCACCTGAAAATTATAAACATTTTGTTTACCTAGACAACACTGCTAGACATTGTAATACTCTATAACTCAAAAGACCTTCTTTTGATACACCAACTATAAATTCTCTTCACACAGGAAAGAGAACAACATCATCAACTCTCCTTCAGAACCACAAGTCCTTAATCCAATCTACGGAGAAATGCAAAGCAAGAAAATTTCTTCCAAACACTTATTTACAAAACATTGCAAATCTAGTTCATACACTAATGAACGTATTTTTCACTGTACTTTGATCCAAAAGCCAAAATTTTGGATATAACCTCTTTGAACACCTCTAACCAACATATCCAAACCACAAAATCATATCTTCAGCCCAAAATAAATGTGGAGAAAAACCAAAATACATTTGTAACTCTGAACACCACAACAACATCAGGTGTTTCCTCTATCTATCAATTTTCTCAAAATCCTCAACATCCTCATTATTACCACAATCATAGCTAGGAGCTAAGAAAAAATCTCTTTTTGACACTACTCAATCAACATTAATGACAACATAGACCTATTGACATCAATGACAACACCTTCATACTTGCAACAACAATTACTTTATATTGTGAGCTAATCGTCGCTGTGGTTTTCCCCTTCTTGGTTTTCCACGTAAATATAGTGTTTTGTTGTGTATGGTGTTGTTTTTTTTAGTTTCTATTATTTTATTTTGTGCTAAATCGCTTTAATAGATTAAATGCTAATAAGGTTAATGTGGCTTTGAATGTTAATGAGGGTTTGATGTTTTAATGAACAACTTATTCACCCCCTCTCAGTTGTCTTGTGCATTCAACAATTGGTATTAAAGCAAGGTTCCTTTGAAGAAATCTTAACAACTTGAGGTATATTTGGAATGGTGCACAAGGAGGCTCCTCTATTTGATCAATCATACTATGCATTCTAGAAGACCAAGATGGAATTTTTCCTTGTATCCCTAGGATTTGGAGTTTGAAAGTCCGTTGAAGCTAGATATACTATGTCTGCAAATGGTTTGAGTATCAATGATGAGATCAAGACTTATGAAAACAATGGTAAAGCAAGGTATGCTCTTTTGATTGGTCTTTCTAATATTGAACTTGTGAACATTATGAATCTTAAAACTGCTAATGTGATTTAGAAAAAGTTGGAAAGTATTTATGAAGGAGATGATAAAGTCAAGAAAGCAAAG
>VDFB02329847.1:0-44273 GCA_007258455.2 Sequoia sempervirens
TAGGCTAGTATACTACTGATGTCGTGAAGACTCTATCTGCAAATATTGCCATCTGGAGGGTCCTTTAAACCAGCGCCCCTGGCTTGTACTTGCACTGGGCATAAACGGAGAAGCTCAGAAACATGAAAACTCCATTTTAAGCTGATCTTTGGATGACTGCCGCCTGAACTCTGAGAGTCGGATGACTGCACTTGATATCTCGTCGGATAAGCAGACTAGTTGTGAACGGATTGACTGCATCCGGCAACGAAACTGTAAAGATTTACCCCTTCCTTGAGATGGGCGCCCTCAGGCTAGAGGCGCGCTTTTGCTTGAAAAGAGCAAAATTCTTATCTCCTAAAATGTAGGGATTTTAACTTCTGTTGCTGATAACCGGAGCTGTGGTTCTCGGAATGCTTCGTTGGATAGCTCGACGGATAGCCAGACTAGTTCTGAAGAGATTGACTGGATGCTTGAGCATTTTGACCAGAATCTTGACCTTCAATAAGCTGGGCGCCCCTGAGCTATACTTGCGCTTTTGGGCTTTTCCTCTGAGAAATCTCCCTGATTTGATCTTTAAAAACTCTGTTTCGATCATTGAAATGACCGTCTGCAATATGGAATGTCGTCGTGAGATGCTCCTCCATCGTGAAGATCTTCATTCTGAGTCTCTGCTTCAGGCTTTGATCAATATAACTGACTTTGACTGACAAACTATTGACAAAAACTCCATGCTTGACATTGCCCAAAACTGTGTTTTACAACAAATTAGCAAGGTTTAGACTTTTAAATGCAAAATGCCTTAATGAAGCAAAAAATTTGGTTTGATACAACAAATAGAGGGTATAAGCAAGCATTTTGTAGACTCTTCCTTGAATATGATTTGGAGGATGTAGTAGCGAGTGAGTTTACTCATTATGTACACTTTAATGTTCAGAGTATTTTTGCTCTTTGTGACAAAGTTTAAGAAGGATGCTCATAGTTGCTGGTACTTCCATGGTCAAGCATTCCAACGTCTACAATCTCTTGCAATCAAAGGTTTATTGTAAGTTTTATACATTTTTATCTAAAATAAAGAGACAAATATTTTCATGTTTGAAGTTTCGCTTATAATTTTAAATTTTATAACTCTTAACTCTTTAACTTTGTCTCAATAGATTGATAGATTGTTTGCATCTTATTGAAATTAGAGCACATATTGTTTCATCCATTTATCAAGAAAGGTAGAGGATTTGGTGTTTATGCATTTCAACTTACACCTTGTTTCACACAAACAAAATGACTATAAGGAATGGGACACAAAGCTGTGGGATATAAAGCTAGAGCATATTGACTTGGATGCTTCCATTTCCCAACTTGCTACATTTGTGATGGAGTTCAATAGCAAGCATACTTTTAGTATAAGTGCCATTGGCACTACTTGTTGTTCTTATAATCTACCTATATCATCTAATGCCAATGGTGATGATGATATTTTTGAAGATCCATGTGATATTAATTGCTGATATTATTATTTTAATATCAGATGGAAGGGAGTCCTAGGGAGGAGTTCATCAGAGGTATTCCAAACTCGATCTCAGAGGCAGAGAACAAAGAACTCACTAAACCAATCTGTATGGAAGAAGTCAAGAAAGCAATCTTCTAGCTTGGAGCAGATAAATCCCCAGGGCCGGATGGCTTCCCGGCCTTCTTTTATCAGACTTGCTGGGAAATAATCAAGGAAGACCTAGTCAAAGCAGTGGAAGAATCAAGAAGAAAAACAACAATGTTAGGGGCAATTAATCATACTTTCATTGCACTTATTCCAAAAAAGAAAGCGGCAAAATGCATGGGGGATTTCAGGCCAATCTCCCTTTGTAATACAGTATACAAAATAATAACGAAGGTTATCGCCAACAGGCTCAAGTTGGTCATTGACAAAATCATATTGGAAGAGCAAAGCGGATTCATTCTAGGGAGGTTAATTGTAGAAGGCATAATAGTGGCACATGAGACAATCCACACGGCAAGAAAGCTAAGACTGCCAAGTATGATCCTCAAATTAGATATTCTAAAGGCCTATGATCGGGTGGACAGACAGTTTTTGTTAGATGTGTTGAGTGGGTTTGGTTTTGATAGGAAGTTAGTGGATTGGATTAGAAGTTGCATAATTGCATCAAGATTCTCAATTCTGATAAATGGCGTAGCCCAAGGTTTCATAGACTCCTCCTGGGGGCTAAGGCAAGGGGATCCATTATCCCCATTTCTCTTTATCATGATGGCAGAAGCCCTTGGCAGGAAAATTGGACAGTCCAGGTTGGAAGGTTCATGGAAGGGAATTGAGGCCGCACCAGGGGTGGGTGCAAGCACACATCAACAATTCGTGGACGATATCATCCTTTTTGGCTTAGCCTCAAGAGTGGAAGCAAGGAAGATAAAGAAGGTGTTGGATGATTACAGTAGGGCTTCAGGACAAGCCATCAACTGGAGAAAATCAGAAGTCTTCTTCCTTAATACCCAACCTAGCCTGCAGCGAGACCTTGCAAGGATCCTAGGTGTAAGACCAACCAGCCTCCCTGGGAGATTCCTAGGGATGCCTCTTTTTGCTGGGGCCAATCGTGTTGGCTTTTGGGACAGGCTAGTTGGGAACTGCAAAAAGAGGATGGAATTATGGAAGGACAAATGGCTATCTTCAGCAGGAAGGCTACTCATGGTAAAAACTGTTTTGGCAGCCATCCCAGTATATTCTATGTCATGCCTAAAAATTCCTGAGGGTATCGTGGAACAACTCAACCAAATTATGAGGAAATTCTTTTGGAATGGACCAAAGGAAACAAATAGGGTTCCCCTATTGGCATGGGATAAGGTATGCAAACCATAGGCCTCGGGTGGGGCAGGAATTAGACAGCTGAAGGAGATGAACCAGGCAATGGGGGCTAAATTGGCATCGCAAATGTACACCAGCAATCTGAAATGGGTGAGAATCTTGAGGAGGAAATACCTCGATTTAGATGATCCAGTGTGCATAGTAAGGACACTCAACCCACCAAGAGGCTCAACAATCTGGAACTTCATCTGTGAAAGTAGGGATATCATCTGCAAGTATGTCACATGGGAAGTTCACAATGGTAGGTGTGCATCATTTTGGGAAGATTCATGGGATGGGCACCCTAAGCTAGGCAGTATGTTGGGCCTGGCAGCAATCAAGGCAGAAACAATCAGGGTTTGGGGCCTGAAAGTATGTGACTACGGGGGCAAAGTATGGAACAACGAAATTCTGCAGTGGAGATGGAAAAATTTAGATGTGATCAATGCCCCTGAGGATCAAAAGAATGTCTTGGAGATGATCTTGAAGGACAGGAATATCCCCGTCGGTGAAGGGGAGGATGTGCTGAGATGGAGTGCCTCAGTAGATGGCGCGTATAAAGTAAAGATCGGGTATAAACTCAAGGAAAGGTGGGAGGAAGGAAAGATCTGGCCAAATGCATTCCTTTGGGGGAAAAATGTCTTGCCGAAAGCTGGGGTGTTTACATGGTTAGCCACACAGGGGAGGATACTAACACAGGACAGGTTAATTAAGTTGGGTTTTAGGGGTCCAAGCAGATGTATAATGTGCAAACAACAGGTGGAAACGGCGTCACACCTTTTGCTCTCATGTCCCTATGCCGAATACTACTGGAAATATATCCTTGGGCTTCTAAGTTACCCGACCCCGCTATCATCAAACCTTTGGGATTGGCTTTCCACATGGCCAAGGAAGCTTCATAATGGAGTCTTCAGTAGCATCTGGAAAATAGTGCCGTCCACGGTATGCTGGGAAATCTGGAAGGAACGAAACAGGCATATCTTCCAAGAGCAATCAATGAGTAGGGAAGCACTCGTAAGGTGCCTAGTTAAGGCGGTGGTAGAATTGGTAAACAGTGCAGCTAAAAAGATTACCTTCCCAAAAAATGTGTTCTCTAACAGGGATATTGAGCTCACTAATATTTGATGGTCTGTACATCCCTCCCATTGTTGGAGCTCTAGAAGCGTCATAGAAGTATGAGCTTTGAAAAAGAACTTTATGGTAGAAATCGCTACTTGGCTGGATTAAAGTAAATTTTGATGGCGCCTCTACTGGTAATCCTGGAGCGGCCGGCATAGGATGTGTGGCAAGAGACTCTGAAGGAAGAGAAATAGCACGGCAGGCAGAGTTCATCGGCCAGGCTACAAACAACATGGCAGAATTTAGGGCGGCTCTAAGCGGTTTGGAATTGGGGAAAAGCATTCGGGCTTCAAAGCTGCACCTGGAGGGGGATTCGTTAGTCACAATGAATGCCATCAGAAACTTCACCCCAAACTGGTTATTGCGTCGCTGGTTGCCACCGATATGGACCCTCATCTCATCTTTTGAGGAGTTCCAAGTCAGCCATGTGTACCGTGGCAGATAGTTTGGCAAAAGGAGCGGTGGTGGAGGGTAGATCCAGATAGGCTAGCGGGTCTACTATGTGGACAAGTTAAGTTGTAAATTTTGCCTGTTGTCGGGTCAATTTGGTGATCTGTAGGTTGAAATGGAGCCAAAAGACTGTCAAACTCTGTTAATTTTTACTGATAATACATGGTGCTGGCCTTTCCAGCTATTAACTTACCAAAAAAAATAAAAATAAAAATAAAATTCAACAATGAATATCTATCATGACATTTGAGTTTGACAAAGTGACATTGAAGTAGTATTTTTGATTTTTTATGGTGGTTTTGTTTATCATATGATGCTATGTGGTATTTTGAATTTCCAACCCCAATTTTTTTTTGCCAAACCCCCATACCCGAACCAAAATTAAACTGGTAATTTAGTATTCTATTTTTAAAAATTTTTCATAATTAAAATGTCTAAATATCCTATATATTAATAAATACAGATAAATTTATTAAGGTTTAAAATAATACATCACACAAAAGATATATTTTAAACATTTGAGTTTCTTATATATTTAAATAATAGTTTATATAATAATTATAAAATATCAGTATTAATTTAATTATAATTATTTAATATAATACAATAAATAAATAATTAAATACAAATAATTTATATATAAAATAATCAATTTATAATTATATAATTAATTTATTATATTATATTGAAATCTCTTGGCATCTTTTTAGATAGATATATTTAAGTTCTCTATGCTAGTGATATGTATATTGGTACAATTATGATAAGGTGAGATAACATTTGTCTGAAGTCAACCTCAGAGAATAGTGTTATTGTACCTCACTCCTTGCAAAGGTTGCATATTTTGAAGTGTTGTTCAGTAAAAGGTATCATGTATGCATCAGCAGATGGAGGTTTAAAATTTTTAACTTCTTACTTTGCAGGTTTTGGCAATAACAGAAGGGGCAGAAGGTGCACATGATGTGTATAGGCTGGCCAAAGATGCTGCTGCACAACATAGTAATCTAATGTCTGAACTTAACAAGGTTAGTTTTATGTTACCAATTCTTAAGGTGGTAATATCTACAGACAAATATAGTGTTTGTATGTACTTTTTTAATCTCTTTTTGTCAAATTTTAAGTATGTTCTCAGTTATTATCATTTATTGGAAAGGATTCTATTTTTATATGCGCATTTTAAAAGGTGAGTTTTTCATACTTTATCTTAATATTTCCCTGGTTTTCCTATTTGGTATTATTATCTTTTGTGTCTATTCATGCTTGCTGTTACAATGAGTTTGCTGATATTTGTTGGAGTATGATATGCTTAGCATAATGTTAACTTGTTAAGTTTATAAGTTTGGCTCTGCTTTTAATGTAACACCCAAAGCAACTTTGCTAATCTTTGTCATAGAAGAAGAAAGATATTAATGTCTAAATGACCAGTGTAGGTCAGTGGGCTTCAAAGTAAAGTGAATTACCATAGCCTGTCAGAAGTCCAAAAGGAACTCTAACAACAAAAGATATCTAAAACTACAATTAGGAAGCAACCAAACTAAATTGAAGACTAAGTGAGGCAGTTCATGAAATTGGATTTTAAGAGGTTTATTCAACTAATATATATTTTATAGCTATTAGAGGGTACATCTTCTTGTAATTCATTGTTGCAAGACAGTCTGTCAATTGAATAGTGATAGTGTAGTACCCATTGATGCGTTTTGTATTACATGATATTGATGATTAAAATGTGAGTCTATTTAAGTGACCAAATAAATTGGATGGAAAATTTTGGTGCAAAATATGTCTGTGGGACTAGGAAATGAGTACCTAAACGATGCGTTTCTCATGGATTTGGTAGCACTTTTCAAAATTTAAATCTCTTTTCCCCATACAGTTATATCTGGGGTGTTGAACTATGTTAATGCTTAGATATTCAGACTTATATTTTATTGACAAATAGGAAATCAGAAAGTTGGAGCATGAGTGAAAATACCAATTAATATTGGAATTGGGACTTTCACTTCATACCATCTTTTGAAAAATTATGATTATTTCACCGTTTCAACTTTCAAGTGTGATTGTTTATTTACATTCTCGAACTTCGAGAAATTTCTCTCTTGGATTAGATTGTTTATTTATCACAATCTATGACTTGATTATTTTTTTTGGTTAAATAAGTCCTTCCAATGGAGTTTACAGTACAATATAATTTTATGAAAATTTTATTTTGCTTATAAGTTATAAGCTGTGGGATTTTAAGATATTAAACATTAGAATAATATGTAATCATGTAATAGCGTAACTCCTATTCCACTTGTCTGTTAGCATCTTTTGTTTGTAACTACTATCTTTATGACCTTTGTAATTTCCATCTATTATTAGATGTTCCTCAATAATATAAAGCTGCCATCTCCTCCTGAGATTAGCAAGCCTCTTCTCTTATCGCACTTTTGTACTCGTACCAAAATTGGTATCACAGCCAGCATGATTCAATCTCGTAGAGGAAGTTGGGAAGAGAAGGTTGAGGGCATGGGCTCATTGAAAAACACAAATTTGAAGAAGGTTCATGAAAGGCTGTTTGTACATGGCTAGGGGGTGGAGGGTCATGGACTTTTGAGCAAAGAAAATTGCTAACACATGGAAAAGCAGAAAATGTAATTGTAGAAAAGAAACGTAGTCACTGTGGTCATGTTTTGTAGTCCGAAGGGCAAGATCAAGTTGTGTGGGTAGAAGAATCATGGGTATATGAAAACAAGACATGAAACAAAATTGCAGGCATTCAAATCCATAGAAGTGTGAGATGTGTAGAGGTTGTGACTTGTAGAAAGTCGCGATGAAATCAAGGGCAGAAAATAATAGTTGCGGGTAGGGAAAAATCACGTTTTAAGGGCACAAGTCTACAGGTATGAGGGGTTTTTAGGTCATGAGAAGAATTTGTCAAGCTTTTAAGAAGGGTAGGAGCTAGGGCACGAATTTTTGTAGTCATGAAACTGCAAAAATCTAGTCACAGGCTTGAATATTCTGGATATTTGTATTTTTTAATTTCCCTTCTAGTTTGTGCACAATAATATTTTTATTTCTAGATATTTTTTATTTTTTAATATTTTTGTTTCTGGATTCTGCTGTATAGCTTTGTGGCAATGCCTTTGTGATGCACAATGGGCAAGCCTGTAAAATCAATTTTACTGTTAAAATGTGCAATAGGTCACACAGAGTCACTGAATTAAAACCTTTATTGAAGTCTTTAAAGATAGTGTCCTGTACGTAAGGAATGTTTATGTATTGAGAATGTTAATGTTCTGGAACTAAGATTTTTGTAACACCTTGTGTGATATTGACAGGTCACTTTTTTACTTCTTCCTCTGGAGTCTACGCTGGCTTCTGCATCAAGTGCAATAATTGGTCTTATCAACAGAGAGGGAGGACAGAAGCTGGAAGTCTTTCCAGGACAGGGCCAAGCAATATTCCAGTCTCTTCATTCAAAGCTTGGAGAAGTTCGACCCATTTTGACAACTGCTGTTCCAGTGCTTCTGAATACTGTGAAAGAGTTACATATAGCTTTGACAAGACTTGCACGCACTGCAAGCTTTGATGCTGGCGTTCTTCATAAAGTAAATTACTAATGCCTCACCCTATAGTCAATACACTTTTGATGCTATATATTATGCTAGAGTTGTGATCAAAATAAAACAATGTCTGATGCCAATTGTTTTTACTGTTATCACAGGCTCTTGAAGGTGTAGGGGAAAGTCAGGAAGCACGGTCACAAGAATTAGATTTGGTTGGACCTGAACTTGATGGAGATGAAGTTCTTAACATAAATCAAGATAGAAATCTTGCAGAAGCAGTTGGGGACAATGATGAACATGGAAGAGAGTCAGTAACTGATGAAGAAATTCTGCTTCAAGCTGATGAAGAGTCCTGGATTTCTCCACCTGACAGCTTAGAAACCAGTGGGTCTGAGTCTGATGGTAATTCCTCACAGAGCACCATCTACCAAAATCAGGAAAACCCTGTGGGAATCTTTAATGATTGGGAATCTCATATAAGTGGAGCTGACATGATTAAGTTCAGTGGTGGAGAGTTGGAAGATGCCTCAAGATATACAGTAAATGAGGATATACTTTTTACTTCTCCATCCTTTATTGCTAACAGCCAGGAAGATCCTGCAGTGGTTCCACGTATTGGAACAGATGACAAGTTTGAAGTTCCATACATGGGAAATAATCAGGTTTGTACAGGCAGCAATCAAATTCACTTTTCGAAGGGCACAACTCACAGGCCAGAGGGCTTGCAGGCATCTATAAGTTTGACAAAGGCTAGTTCTGAAATCCTAAGCACTACACACCCAAATGTGTCAGAAATAGGAATTGGCTATTTGAATGCTACTGAAAAACATCAGACTGGAGAGTTACAACAGGGAATGAGGCAGAAACAGCTTCATTTAACAACAGATAAAGGCAGGGTTGGAAGCTACAATGATTTATCTTCTTTATTTTCATCTATGAAGACAGAACAAAGAAGTCATACTTTTAGGGGTATGGAATTATATTTATCTATCATGCAATCTGATTAAAAGCTTTTGATGTTGACGAGTTTTGACATGCATTTTATTACCAGGTAAGAATGCTTATGCAGTATCAGTGCTAAAACGAGTTGAGGCAAAGCTGGAAGGTCAAGACATTGATGGGAAAAGGTTATTTATAACTGGATTTCTGTTTATTTGATAATATAGGTCAAATCCACTTATTTATTTGTATTAGTATTTAGTAAAATCCTTTTATATTGTTTGTGCAGACAATTTACTGTTTCAGAACAAGTCGATCATCTTCTTCGTCAGGCTACAAGCATTGACAATTTGTGTAACATGTATGAGGGTTGGACACCCTGGATATGATGCCTCAAACAAGTTTTTTTGTGGGAGGGTGTATTTCATTTAAAGCTGGTTGATATACCCATTATATGACATTCTAGAAAGTGCATTTATCACAGACTTCTCTGAAGTCCAGTTGCTGTCTTTCTTCATTTGGACTGTCTACAAATATTCGCATGAGTCTTTTATGATCATTTCAGAGGATAGAAGCATGCCAAGAAAATTCATCCAACATCATATCGGATGTGTAAGGATTGGTTGCTTCAACTGCATAGCAAAACAAACAGTCTCATTCTCCATCGAATAAGGTAGTCTCTTAAACTGTAGTGTGCAAATTACTATTCAGCTTTTGTTTATTGATGGTCTACTGGGAGCTTTTTTGGCCTTTCTCTTCTAGAGTCCTAAAATATGATTCAAACATAAGCCAGTCCTACTTTTTTTAATTTATTTTACCTTTTCAGTCAAACTCAAATCTTAGAATATGTTAATATCCATGGAAATCATTTGAATAATTGTTGGTAAATGTAATGTCCCCTTTTTCATGAGTGTGGAGTTTAGAGGAAATTAGCCTATTCCTGATCCTCGTAGGCTAATAGGGCTTGATAAGAGGGTCGTTTGGCAGATACCCAGTTGATTGGTTGCTCGTTTTGTGATTTCATGGAGGTTTTCCTATTCTTGGAAACCTTATTTTTATATTACAATGTTATATTGCACTTTAGGAGTTGGTTTATATTTTATATTATTATAAAGTGCAATAATAAAATAATATTATGACAAATCTTCTAGAAGCCGAATTCTAGAATGTTCTTGATGGGCCGACCTCTTAAGAGGAAAAGAACAAATAGACATGGGGGGCTCATTTCATATCATCCGGATTTGAATATTGTTTGATATTTTCAGTTGTGGAACCAAGGGTTTCTGCAATTGTTCAGTTGGCCATTGGGAACGAAAACTCTCAATTGGTAATGCGATTTTGAGGTTGTGAAATATCATCCGAATTATCACTGGTTGTGGGCTCTATCTCAGGTGTTCAACTTGGGCTTCATTGCAAAACTTTGTGGCCTTTGGCCAAGTTTTAATGGTATTTGTTTGGGGATCGATTGGAGACGTTTTTAGAGCACTTAGCCTTCATCGATTTGGCATTAAGAGCTGGAGATTACATCTTGTATAATCTGATTTATGATCAGTCATTGGCAGCCATCTTTATCAGCTTGAGGAGCCACGTTTTTTGCATATATCTTTCCCACTTTGCATCGATTCATCAAGAGGGTTGCAGTGCTACATACAGGGGCAGATTGTAATGATGTTTCATGCTTTTGAAGGCGGGTGATGGCGTTTATAATTTATTACTGAGATCTGATGACAGTGAGCAGGGGTGGCCAAGGCTAGGGGTGATTTCCAGCTAAGAGGAGTAAAAATCTGGTAAGCCTCAAGAAGCTTTGTCAAGGAATCAGGAGGCTGGGCGCTGCTCTTTTGAGGGAAAATC
The DNA here is from genome assembly GCA_007258455.2 of Sequoia sempervirens. Classification (NCBI taxonomy): domain Eukaryota; kingdom Viridiplantae; phylum Streptophyta; class Pinopsida; order Cupressales; family Cupressaceae; genus Sequoia; species Sequoia sempervirens. The sequence continues at coordinate 10,732 of VDFB02329847.1, forward strand.
CAATAAGCATAAGCTGAATCGAATTATTGTTCAAAGGCAGCCATTGCATCTACAGGTTCCTCTATTTAATATCATTGTATTAGATTCATCTTTTCATCATAGGTTTCATTGCTGACTTAACCAGCAATTTATAACATTAGTTGCATTGGTCATTTCATGAAGTTTAGCATGCTGCTGTAGGTGAACATTGAAGTAAGATTTTAGTATTGCATTTAGTTTAGTCATGGTTGCAGCTGTAAGTGCATATATTACCAGCATTGTCATGAATTGGAAAATATTGTAAAGCGAAGAGTCTTGGCATTTTATGTTAGCTTTGTATTGGGAGATTGCATTTCAATAAGTATATCATCTTGAGGAGACATACATTGATGTAATGGTCATTTGAATGATATATATTAGGATGCATGCCAATTGTATGACGAAATGTCACTTGGCTCTAAGTGCTTGTTTTCCAATTAGTAATCATATATGAGCCATTGCAAATGATTAAAAGAAGTCATTAATGCTTCTAGATGATAATTCAGACATTATAGTTTGCATTGCAAGCATTTGAAGTCTTCCTTTATCATTTATCAAGCATTCAAACAACAGACCAGCAAGCTTGAAGATTGCATATGAACTGTTTGACAATATTCCTTGAGGCAAAAATCATATCAGATTAGACAAGGGATATTACAGTAAACGCATGTTTGCAGTGATGTGTTTTGGAGGACACCATAATGAGGCTTCAAAATGATTTGCCATGCTGAAGACAGAGGGTGGACTTCAAATTTCTTAAAAAGTCAAAGAGAATATTGGAATTAAAACAAAATGGCATAAAACTGGCATTTCACAAAAAGTAGTGGGAAATTTCCATTCCATGGCAATTAACTTTTAATGTGGAATCTGGATCAATGTAGACATAAATTTATCTCATATTAAATGCTAAATAGTAATTATAGAGGAAATACAAAAATGTATAGAATCGTCAAATAGCTCATTGAATTGGAACTTCTAAAAATACACACAGATTCCAACTTGCATGGATTGCGATCTCCATGGCATCTTAATGAATTACAAAATCAAACAACCAGAATGGCATGGAACAACTACTCATCATGTGAGAATATCTTCAACAGGATCTCCAACTTTCCCTTCCACTATTCATGAAACATTACCATATATTTTTTTACCATATCTTGACTGTATCCACTTCTGATAGGCAAGAATTATATTCAGATTCAACTGTTGATTATACAGTGAATGCCAAGGGGATGAAGTATGTAACAAATTGAGTACTAGCATGCTGTAGAAGCTCCTTATTTCCTGTGTATGTCCTGATTAAGTCAATCCATTATTCTATATAAATTCCAGTGTCTCATAGGGACATGTCCCCTGGATCTGATTGACGTCCTAAATGTCCTGTGGGTCCTAGGGAGTCAGGGATGGGGAGGGGACGTCACTTCCCTGGTCCCCCATTTTTTGAAACTTTTGGGAACATCTTTGAGAAATTGCCTAAAAAGAGAGATGTCCGCCTTTTCTGGTCTGTTTGGGGACTTCTAGGCAATCCACTGGCCATCCCCAAGACTTTAGGCTGTTCCTGACATCAAACACGTAAAAAAAATAAAACCTTAAAATGAAGGTCCAAAACCCAAAAAGCTTTTAGAACCCATGCTCACTGTTATTTTACATTTACCAAAAGAGAACTAGAGAAGAGAAGAAGAAGAAGAAGAAGAAGAAGAAGAAGAAGAAGTAGTTTCATATTATGTCTATGATTATTTGTCTATCAAATATTTTATTGAATCAGTGAATTGTTATTGTACTCATAGAAACGGAAGTTGATTTCGACTTCCATAACCAATTTTTTTAATGGGTTAGGGTTTTTGATGCATTTTGTATAGGTTTTTTTGACATGTTTTGCAATAGGACTTTCAATGCGATAAGGTTTTACATGGCCTGTCATAAAATTTGAGAATTTCCTTTCGAAGCTGTGCCTGAGACAAAGACATGGTCTAGTGGGAACTCTACATAATTTTAAATGTTTAATTGGAAGAATATTCAATAATTGTTTTTTGGTTCAGAAAAAAATATTTTCCTCTTGTTGGTTATTTTATTCTACCTAGCTGAGTTTGTCTATTACTATTCCAATTATATGTTTTAGGTTGTTTTTGTTTGATATAAAATGAATTGCCTAATTGTGTTTATCTATTATAGTTCCAATGTGTTTTAAGTAGTTTTCTTCTAATATAAGATGATGCTGGATTTTACATGGATGTACATGAGCATTTAAGATAACTCACAATTTTTTTAATCTGACAATTAGTACTTTCAAATACAAACCCTTTTTTTCCCATTTTTTCAATGTTAATTCCTCTGTTGGAAAAGGATATTTGTAATTATTTTTAATGTTAATTCCTTAGTTGAATATTTGTGGCAAGTATTACATAGATTGGATGTGAATTAGTTATTAATATTTGAATTATCAATTCATTGAACTAGCAATTGTTGAACATTGTACATGCTTTACTCTACATGAAAAAAATTAGCTATTGTTGAGTAAGACGAGTCAAATGACCTAAACAAGATTGATCCAGATTATGAGTGGATTTCAAATGATGCCGACCTTCTTGATCTTGATTGTTTTGATATCTGAAGGGAGTCAACATTGATATTGATACGGTTGAACGACTTAGGAGTGGCTTTGACCTAGGAGCTTCATCATTAGGATTTGCAACCCTTTGGTGCGACTCTCTTCATAGCAGCAAGAGTCATCAACTAAATCTCATTTTTTGGAACTTTGTACTTAGTTTATGTTGAATGGAGTTTGTCATTGATGTCAAAGGCTGATAGATTGTTTGTTGAATGGGTTAGGTTGATGGCATTTGTTGGTGTTGATGCAAAATATTTCATCATTGCTTCTTTGGTGTCATAGTGTTTGCACATTCAGTGAATTGCCATGGTGTTGGTCACTGTAATTGATGGGGTTGGTTGATGCTTGTTGATCTCCAAAGGAGAGGTTTGTCATTGTTCTCAAAGTTCATGGTTGCAAAATTCTTGTTCATTGGTGTTGGTGCTTGATGATCTCCAAAGGAGAGGTATTTATCAAAGGTATCAAAAGCATAGATGTCAGACATGTGATGTCTAAGGTGTAAAGAAAAGGTAATGCAAATGTTTTTCATTGGTTCAGTTCTTGGTGTTTATGGTTCACAAACTGAATTGTTTGATATTAGAGTTTTGCTTTCAACATCTTCATAATGGTCTATCTTTCATCTCATGGTGTTGGTACTCTTAGTGTTGGTCATCTTCTTATGGTGCTTATACATGTTCACTCAGAGGTATATACACAGTTGTTAAGTCAGAGGCATTTGAATGGTGGTTGATACATCTTGAGTGGTGTTGATGTGAAGGATATGCAACTGAAAAGGTATTTGATATAAAAGAAAAAGGGTTTGAGTTTTAAAGCCTCTCTAGCCTTCTAAGTTCCAAATCATATACATAACTCTCATCTATACTTGTCATGGCAGAGATCTAAAGACAGTCATCTATTCATACCTCTTTAAGGTTTCGATGTAGTCTAGGGTTTAAATATACAAAACATACTTGTTTCTAAAACCCTAAGTAAGGTTCACAATGCAAAGTTATTAACAAAGGTGCTTTTTGTTATAATTATTCAGTGACTGGTGATAGGGAGTGAGTCACTTAAGTAATCTTTTTAAGGGTTTAAGATTGTTTATCAACCAACCCCTTCTTCTGTTCTAACCAATTGAGCAGGTTAAAGTCTTTGCTTATAATTTTTGGATCAACAGTTGCTGTTTTGAGTAAGGTGTGGTGGCAAATATAGATCAAAGGCTTAGATTTAAATTTTCCAACAGTTATTTCCAGGTGTTCCTTCTTTGACAGGTGTCTAACAGTCATGTGGTTTAGTTTAGTTTTGTTGAATATGAACGATTGTTAGGGTTCAATCTCTTGGTGCCAAACTTTGAAGAGATAGCTTTCAATTTACATGGTTTTGAATACCAACGGTCCAAGTGTTGGAATGGTAGTTTTGGTTTTTGAAGATGAAATGGTTTTTAGAGAGATGTATGATGGAATGAATGCGTATACAGTGAATGGAAATTTCTGTTAGGGCTGTATAAAATGTTGTTGAAGATTGGAAGAGCATGTTACTGCTTGAATAACAAGAAGACATGAATAACAGAGGTTCTTCTGCTTTCAAATTGTGAACTCCAGGAGAATGTATTGAAGATTGTGACACTATGCTTTCACATAAGTGTATTGAGAGGGTTCAATGTTGATGAAAGCCTGAACTTTGGGAAAGAGTATTGAAGAAAAAAGTTACCATGTTTTTGTTGAGATAAAATACAAAAAAGGAGTCTTGAACATAAAGTATGTTGATCTTTGGTCAGCTAAGTGTGAATAGAACATGTTTACTAATGACTGCCAATAGTTTATGAATTATAATGGTCTGAGTTCTGAGAGAGTATGTTGAAAAGACTGTGCACAAAGAGAGTTTGATTAACAGTTTATAAAGGGTTACAGGATTTTGTCTGACAGGATCCATGTATCTTTGTAGAGATTATTGTAATTTAATTGAGATCACAAGTATATGTAGTTTGGTTTGAAATCAAGGAGTGTGCAAAGATTGTTCAAATGTTCATGTTTGATATTATTGTGTAAGAGACATGTTTGTGCTATGTTCTTGATCATCCAAAGAATATAACACTCAAAGGTGTGTACAGAGGTCATTATTCACTGTTTGTATCTATTTGTTCATGGTGTTTGTTGAAGGGGATTCTTGTAATGGTTTGATAATTTATGTATGCAAGAAGGGTCTCATATTGAGTATTTGTATGTGAATAATGGAGATGGAGAGTTGCTGATGCAGAGACTGAGCAATGAATTGTATGGAAACAGAGTAACCCTTTGAATTTGGTTCATTTCTTTTGGAGTGTGGCAAGTTTGCCTGTGAGGCATAGCGAGAAGCCAGAGTGGCAGATTGAGAAGCCAGTGAGGCAGTTTGGGAAGCCAGTGAGGCATGATGTTGGTCAGTGAGGCATGATGTTTTCCAGTGAGGCATATTGAATCCAGTGAGGCTTGTTGTTAGCCAGTGAGGCACACAACTTGTAACCTGAAAGGTTTTGACCAATGAGGCCTAATGAAGCTTATTTTCAGAGTGGTTTTTCACCCTTGTAGGGTTTTCCACTCATAAATCTGGTGCTAAGTCTCCTTTTAGTGGTTTCTTATATGGTGCTTGATTGGATATCTTTGCTCATGTGTTATGTTTTGATTTGCATGTTATTGTGACTCTCTCCACATTCAGTATCTATAATGTTTGAAGTATTTCAACGGATTGCTCTGCATAAGTCAAGCGAGTTAAGTATTGGAATTTGATTTGTAATTAGACCATTGATTCACCCCCCCTTCCCCCACTCTCAGTGGTCCTATACTCCAACAGTTTGTAGGTTGACTTTGTATAAAGTAGGTTGTGTAATTGAAAATTTGAAAAATATTAGTATTTCGTTCTCATTTATGCACTATGTAATTCAATGTAATTAGTGATATAAACATAAATGAAAAAAAAATTATATTTCTCAATTCATGGGTTAAACTATCATTTTTATTTGCTCTCTAAATCTCTATGCCAATTAAAGGCCTTTAAATTTAAAAAAAATAGGTTTTCTCTTTTTTTTTTTAATGTTTTTTGAAAATCTATTTTTTTCCTAATTAAATCCTAATTTCTTGAAAAAATATTAATCTTCTGGACAAATCAAATGCACAGTATTTGGACAACAGAAAAAAATATTCAACTAGAGCTTATCTTCATCATTCAAAATGTACATATTTAACAATAGGAAAATGACAGTTTAGTTCATCTTTTGAATGACTATTTAGCTTCTAGTGTAGCTAGGCAATATAAAACATAAGATTATAATACTACTCCTAAGAAGCAACTATTTATGTTGCCTATTGGGCAACTTGTTTATGGCACCTCTTTTTCTTGATATGAAGCTCTAGTGTTCTGCAAAAGGTTTTATCTGAATGATTCCCTTTTGCAGTTATTCAAAAACCAAGATATGGACCTGGTACTTAGACTTGAGTTTATTTTCTCAAGGTAAGTCAGCTTTCAATGATGCTTTATCCCATTTAGAGAGAATACTGCACCTGTTTGTTGTGAAAATTTTCACCACCATTTTCTTTTGAGTGATGAAAATTGTAGAAGGTTGTTAAACTTCTGTCTTTGTCGCTTGTAAGAGTGAAAAACTAGAGAACCTAGGATGATGTCACCTATGATTAGTCCAAAAGTGTGCTAGCTATAGCATGTAACTTGAAGATTGAATAACCCAAGTTGATTTCGCTCTTGAGTAACCCAAAAGTACGTTGAAGCATGCACTGAATGACCTAACATCTTATCAAGCTAAAAATGTGAACTAATTTTCGTCCACAATGTCAACACACAAAACAATGTTCGTGGCAAGAAAAAATGTGCCGAAATGAAGGTATATGATGATCTTCCTCCATGCATTGTCATCAAAAACCAAAATGAAGTGTGCAATCTTACGCATTAGGTGTTGAGGTGAACATTGCTTACTAAGATGTTGTAGCGATATGTTGCAATGACAAATCTTAGAAGTCTCTAAGTACCATGCTCAAAGAACTTGAAAATCGTGATGTTTTTCCAAGCACCATGCTCAAAGAATTCAAAATCTTAACTTCGAGTTTTCCCCCTATAAGATGAGAATGGAGAGCTATTGCTAAAGCCCCCTTGGAAAGAGAACACAAACTTGTATAGAGATGCAAAACTTAATGATTCCCTCTCGGGTTTCCATCACAAGTCTCCATTAATTTTCCCTCTAGGGTTTTCAATTTGATGGGAAGAGTTTGTAGGTTGCCCTATTAGGTGCTCAACTTATAACTCAAGTGCAAAAGTTGTTGGAATTGATTGTCATTGATGTCAAAGGAGTATGAGAGATTGTTAGAATGTTGCATTGATGTCAAAGGAGTATGAGAGATTGTTAGAATGTTGTCATTGATGTCAAGAAGGGATTCCTTGTCTAAGTTTGTTGTCATTGATGTCAAGAAGGGATTTGTTGTCTAAGTTTGATATCATTGATGTATTGACGAGATTGTTAGAAGATTGTCATTGATGTCAAAGGTTGCAATCATATGAAGGTTGTAATGGCCAAAGGCCACTAATTGTTTACAAGGTAGTGCTTAAACTTATAAGAAATTATGTTCTATAAAGACACAAGGCTTCCAAAGATGCCATAGAACAAATAAGATAATATCAGCAAAATCATTTGAGAAGAGATCATTGTGGAGTTGGCCACACAAGGGCCACACAAGCTACAAGATAATAAGATGTGGACAATAATGTAACTCTCAGCACACTCATTATCAATATGTGTTGATCGTATCTGTAGAATGAAGAATGCAAATTAGATGTATTTATAGCCATTGCAGCGATGAAGATGAGTTAAGATTAAATTTATGTTTTGGTGGCTGATCCTCATAAAGGTGGCTGACTATGTGAAAGACATTCATTATATGTTAATCTGAATTACTATGTAGATCTGATTAATAGAAGATGTGTGGCCGAATCTTTAAAGAGGAATTGCCTTCCTTTGAAAATTACAAATAAATTTCATATTGAAGAAGCCGACCATGAGAGAAACATTTTTAGATGAAGAATATTAATTCTATATGCTGGCCGACCTGCAGATGTTTGGTGCCTCACTTTGTAGTTTAAAAATTGTAAATAAATCACTTTATTTTATGGGGCCGACTCCTTAATGAAGTGCTCCATGATAAGGACAAAATCATCTCATTTAAGTGTGTAATGAAAAGGTGCATATTTAACAAAGAATTGCCTCCTTTGTGATTGGTTGTGCCTTTTGAATGAAGTCGCCCTCCTTGGATGATATAAATGCAAGTTTGCAAATGTGGAGAAGTGGATGTGTGTGGAGAAAGAAATAAATCAGTCTTGCACAAGCAAATCTGCATATGAGGATTTAAAAGAGGAATATACAGCAGATTTATACAGAGAAGTATTTAAAGAGGAGTTTATGGCAGATTTGTGAAGAAGAGTATATGGAAGATTTAAAAGAGGAGCTTATGGAATGAGCTTATGGAATATTTGTGAAGAAGAATATTTGCAGATTTAAAAGAGGAAGGTATATGAAATCAAGTGCATTGAATTTGTGAAGAATATAACATTTACAAGAAGAGTTTGTGAAAGGTAATTAGATGTACATCATCCATTAAAGAAGCAACATTTAGAAGGTGGAACTTTGTTGTGGAAGTTGATGCTTCCTAAAGGAGATTGCTGTCTCTCAATAAATTGGTGCTTAGCAGTGGGGATTTGTGCCTCTAGTAGGTTGGTGCCTACGAATTATGGGGATTGGTGTCTCCAGTAGGTTGGTACCTACGAATTGAGTTGATTGGAGTCTCTTGGGTTGGTGCTTACAAAGTTTGTAAAAGAGTTTCATATAAGGCTTAAGCAATATTTTGGAGTGGTTTTCTCCCGTAAGGATTTCCATGTAAATCGTGTGTTCTTCTTGTGTTGCTTAATTGTTAGATCTTATGTGAATGATATTGTGCAATTGATATTATTGTGGTTGTTAGTTTAAAAGGTAAAAGCTTGTATTATATTGATTCATCCCCCACCCCATCCCCCCCTCTCAGTACAATCGTGTGTTCATCAAAAGTATGGTCAACAAGAGGCAATAACCATGGCCTCAAATAATCTATATTGAGATGAATATGTGGAATTCTTAGTATGAATATTATCAATATCCCAATTGGAAATCATGGGTACGAAAAATTATTGTTTTGATCAACACCAAAAGATTGAGAGCATAATTATCCTTTGTGGGAGTGCAACTCTACAATTTTCTTAGTAGGTTGTCCATCAATAATATTAGTATTTGTATCTGCAATGCTTAGCTCATCATCAATTGGATCAATAGTAGCATCTGCATTAGGAGTAGACAAGCTCAATAGACTTTCACACCATTGCTTAACACTATTAGTAATGTTGAGGTTATTAACTTATTATCAACTAGATCGACAATATTTGAATCAAGACTAGATGCGCCATCATCTAAAATTGTGCATTGAGCTCTCCTATAGGATTTTGACAGAAGGTGAGGCTCAATTTGCTATCTAGAATGACCTATCCATCCAAAATGCATATGCCTCATTGAATTGGTAGGTGGATATTTCATATAACATTGCTTTTTTGTATGTGTGTGTTGACCACATGATAGACAAGGGTGAAGATCAAAACAATCACCGAAGGTATGTCCTTGATGTTTACAATGACAAGTTTGGACTTTATGGGTTTTAGTGCAAGTTGATTTTGATTGACGTGGCAACTCGTCAATTTCACAAGGATGACCAATAGGTGAAGATTCAAATTTGATTAGTTTGGAATATTTTGGCATATGAAAATTCACAACACTTGTATAGCCTAAACCAATATGATTTTTGTTGCATTTTATTGTCTCCCAAACATGCACAACAAGTGGAGATTGTTTACTGCCAAGGTCTACTTATCCAATTATCACAAAGTAAACAATATAATAAATACCAAACTATAGGAAATCATAACCGTAATTGCACAATGATGTATCATATATCTCATTCATAGCTTTCACAAGTTTTCCAAGGAAATTCCATATGCTTGCGGTGTGTTGTGACCTAATTCACACCTCGCCCCATTGCAAATGGGGACCCTTGTTGTTTGCCTTTTAGGGTTTTGCCTTCGCGTGCCTCTTTTTGTCTGCTCTCTGTTTGGGGGTTTTGAGTTTGAATTTTGAATGGTCACCCGAGTCAAGCAAATGAGTTTTAGCTTGGATCACTGTATAAACGTCGCCATCATGTTTAGAGGGCCTGGGAGACGAAGATCGATTGTCATTTCGGTCAATTCCGACACCTCCCAGTTTTTAGGGTTTTTCACTTTGGCCCCTATTTTTTAGGACCTACTTTTTTGGCACTTTTGGGCAATTCTGGGATCCCTATTTTTTAGGGTCTATTTTTAGAAAGTTGCTATTTTTGGAAAATTTCTATTTTTAGAAAGTTTCTATATTTGGAAAGGGCTCGAGTTTCAAAAATCCACTTAGAAGTTCGAAAAGATCAACGAAACTCTCAGAAAATCGATTCGAATTTTTTTTTAAATCATGGCTAAATTCTGGAAAATCACTGAAAAAGTTAAAAAATCTGGAAAAATCTTTCAAAAATCACAGAAAAATGGTGGAAAATCTGAAAAAATCAGTCTAGAGATCACTGGAAATAATGAGAAATCTGAGAAATTCATGAAAAATCTGAGAAATCCATGGAAAGAATCTGGAAATCTGAACATTCATGGCGAGGTAATGACTGAGAATTCATGGAGAAGATTGAAGTTTGTGAGAAATTCGCCTAAGTATGGAGTTTACTCAGCACGGAGAAGGCAGAAGTTAGTATCAAAAAACCTTCAGCTCACAAGTCAATGGCAGAAACAAGAAGGAAGTTCGCCCTTGGTCAAGTCTTGCATGGCAAAGAAAGAAGGAAACTCCGCCCAGCCTTATGAAATGGCCTGGAAATTGATAAAGTTTGCCTTGGACAAATGGTGAAATGGCAATGAATTGAAGGAAGTCCGCCTTAGCAAGAGAGGCAATGGCAAACAAGTCAATGAAGTCCGCCCCTCAAATGGCCAAACATCCAATGAAGTCCGCCCTTGTATGGCAAGATAAAAATTGTGGATGGCTAGCCAAAAGCCAAAGTCCGCCCTCCAAATGGCTAGCCACAAGCCAAAGTCCACCCCATGTCTAAACATTAAGTGGCAAGAGAAGAGCTCAAGTCCGCCCTTGACCAAAGACAAAATGGCAAGCTAAGTGCTAAAGTCCGCCCTAAGTCAAATAATGAATGGCAAGCTATGAGAGAAAGTCCGCCCTATCAATGGCAACCAATTTGATAAAGTCCGCCTTAGGCATAAAAGAAGTGGCTTAAGAAATGCTAAAGTCCGCCCCTTGAGCAAAAGATAAAGTGGCTAAGGCATAGTCAAGGAAAAAGTTCAATGGCTAGATGAAAGCTAAAGTCCGCCTATGTTCATATGTCCAATGGCAAAGAGTTTAATGAAGTCCGCCTTGTCCATGTGTTAAGATGGCAAGCCAAGTGACTAAGTCCGCCCCTATCCAAAGGTTAAATGGCAACAAAATAAAGCAAGTCCGCTTTAGGGTGGCAAAGAAAAGAGACAAAGTTAAGGAATGGCTAGAAGATGGATGAAGTCCGCCATGTATAGAGGAGTGTGAAAATTAATTTTTTTTGCCTAAGTATGGGCTTTGGAAAGTGTTAAAATATGCCTAAGTCCAAACATCAAAGTGTCTAGAGAAAAATTTTGCCATGCCAGATGATTTAGGAAGATGAAATAAATTTTGGCCAAATAACTTTGGACGATTAAAAAAATTATGGCCAAATAAAGTTGGACGTGGCTAGATAAATTTTGGAAAAAGAAAGAAATTCATGGCGAAATAATTTTGGACGGCAAGAAATTACGGCGAAATAATTTTGGACAAAAAAAGTTATAGCAAAATAATTTGGAGAAAATAAAATTCACCTAAGGCATTGGCAAGAAAATTTCGAAAAAATCAAAATTGCCTTGGACAAAAATAATTCGCCATAAAACGAATGGGTTGGAAATAACACATAAAATAATTATTTTAATTATTTTAATTATTCATTTTTCAAACCCAAAGAGATGAAAAAATTCGAAATTGGAAAAAGAACAAAAGAGTTTTATTGAACTGGCGTTGAAATTGGAAACTTTCCCGGACAAGATCGTTGAGGATAAAACTTGCCACCCGGAAGCGAAGTGAAAGACAAGTTTAAACTCGATTTGAAGGAAACAATGCGAATTTGCTAAAAAGATCGATTTTCTCACCTCTATAATTGATTTCACTTCTCATTTTCACAATCATTCGATTTTTGAAGAAGGTGTGAGAAGAAACTTGTTGAGGAAATTTGCAGCAAAGTGAAGGAAATAAATTTTTACCAGCTTGATCACTTCTCCAGAAGTCACAGGCAGTTTTACTTTGTCCACTTCACTTTGGCATGAAACTTCATCATTTATTTTCTTTCCAGCTTGATTTTTCACGAAGTCTAATTTGATAACTAGCTGGAATATCTTTCAAACTGATTTAAGTTTCGAATTCTGATTATTCTCTCTACTTTTTCTTGCAGATTTGTTTTTCGAAACGGTGAAGATGAAGTTTGCCAGCAAGGGTGTACAACCACAGTCGAAAATCAAGTCCAAGTGGGAGCATGTTGTAGACACCGATCTTGGCCACGTTGACCTCGAAGACTTCAGGAAAAGAATGTACGGGACTGATGGACGTCTGCCTACACCAATTGCCATGAGGATGATGCGCAATGGAATCATCCACGCAGCTGGATTTCCACCAGCAAAAGAATGTCCGGAGCTTATGGTAGAATGCGCATTGCACTGCAATGCACGAGACAGGCAGATAGAAGCTCCTGACGGAAGAGTCCTTGCCTACTTGTCCGAGCCAACAATCCAAGAAACCTTTGGAATTCCAGTTTACAATCGAACGTCCTACCGCACCAAGGAAGATGCACTCAAGCTTTACCAGAGCCAGCAGGATCTTTGTGCGTCCAACATAAACAAGAATTGTTTACTAAAGCCCAAGCCTATTGCAGGCAAGATGCCAAAGAAATTGATCAAAACTCATTTCAAAGAGGAATATGGTAACATCGTTTTGCTACTAAACAAAATTGTAGGCAATTCCCATGGTGCACCTTTCGAAAACTGGATGTACTATTTTATTGATGAAATAATCATTGGAGTCAAGATGTTCAATTGGTCCAAAATGATTAGTGATAGCCTACATGAGCAGTTAGTCAACTTTGAGGAGACCAAAACTTTTCACATGAGCTCATACATCATATATTCACTTGCAAGATATTACAAGTATTCTGGCTTGACCTGCAAGGGGGTGGTCGGCAATGGCGAGGGGCAACTCAAAGCCTACGATTGTTATCCGCAGCTGCAGCTAAAAGAGAAGTCTCATTTCCGAAGAGCTCATGACGCCTTTTTGATGTACATCACCCGGCTTCTCCAAGGCGGAACTCACCAAAGACTCTCACATGAGGCCAAGAGCCTAATCAGTCGGTATGGATTCTGGTTCATTCAGTATCCTAAGTTCACTTACATCAGAATCCAAGGATTCTCGGGAAATCCTTATAGACTGCCCATCTATCCGACCAACAAGATGGTTTTGCTGGAAGTGCTGAGGCAATTGGAGGCGTATTAGAATATTCAAAGGCCAAAGCAGAAAGCGGCTGTCACCTTTCCTTTTTTCATCGGCAATATGGAGGAGTCATGTCCGACGGCACAAGCAGCAGAAATTGCTCGACTGGAGATACAACAATATCCATTCATATCATACAAATCCAGGAACAATTTTGATCCACTCCATCACATCAGAACTGTGGACGGAGAGAGGTACAAGCATCGGGTTGACTTAGAGGACTTCTGGGCTAACGTAGCCGATGAATATGATGTAAGAAGGAGGTTGTGGTCGAGATTGCCATTAAGCATGATAAGGGCAACAGAGCTCTTCAAAATACCTGATCAACTATAGGATGATGGAATATACTTGCAGCCGGGCTTCAATGAGAACGAGCCACTCCCCCCTATAAGATGGTTTGAGCCTGAGATGGGTGACCTAGCAACTTTCATGCGGCCTGTTTTCAAGTATTCTCAATGGTGGATAGATCGGCAGGTAGAAATTCTAAGACAGAGAAATGTGCAATACACCTATGAATTGATGGGCGATACAGAGTCTTGTTCTTCAAACGCTGGTGCATCTCGTGGAGATGGACCAACAGATGCTGCCAACTCGAGAAAGAGGAAGGAAGTTGATAAATCTGCAAGACAAGACAAGGATAAAATGGTTGATGAAGGGCCTTCTCGAAAGAAGCACAAGTCTAAACCTCTTCAATCGGCCACTTCCAGAAATATAGAAGAAATACTCGCCATGGATAAAGAGTCTTTCGAAAATGCTAGGATCCCTTCTCCAGTCGAAAATGTGGAGCCAATACAAGTAGAAGATGATGGTCAACCTTCTCCAGCAAGCACAAAGATCCTAGAATCAGATAATGATACAGATATTATGGATGGAGAATTCGAGGAAGGAATGATTTCCACCCTCAAAGGAATCCAAGATGACCCATCCGTCCAAGAAATTCAGGGTATGCAATTGATCCAAGAAGTTGAAAATATGCCGGAGATTCAGGAAGAGCAGGAAGTACAGGATATACAAGACGTCCAAGATCAACAGGAGGACGGAATTGAGCAGCCAACAATCCCAGAGTGGCTGAAAGAAAGATTGAAAAGAAAGGCGCCAACGGAGGTACCTGAAGAAGAAGAGGATGACACAGATTTTCCGGCAAGACTAGAGCAAACTGCCCCGAGGAAGAAGGCCAAGAAATTCTCAACCATCCAAAGGGATGAGGTTGGCAATCGTACAGTGCAAGTTGCAATACCTACAGCCGACAAGTTCCAAGATGAGATCGCCCCTGATGAATATGCCATCACGACCATTGACATGGGTCCTACAACAAAAGGGCAAGAGGTCGAGGACTTGGACAATTCCGTGGCCACCATCAAGTCCAGGTTGGAAAAAGAAGTTGCTAAGAAAAAAGAATATAAAAAAGAAATTCAGCGCCTAAAAGATTACATCCAGCACTTGACCAAGCCCCTAAATGAAGGTGACCAAGCAGCGCTTCCACCTCCTAATTCTTCACGAGAACCAGGTGCAAATTTTGAAGAAGAGCTGACTACGGCGAGGGAGGCTAAGGACTTGATGGCTGGAAGGAAAGAAGAGGCGTTGGCGTTTGCAGAAAAGTTGGCGCAAGTAAATGACCAGGCTTCCTTTATGCTATCACGAGTTGCAGACCTGGTGAAATCATGGAGTAGTCTCGAAGATATTCAAAGTAGGATAATCCCATGTATTCGGGAATTGAAGGGCATCTCGAAGCAAAGGTTGATTGAGGACAAGGTTATTGAAGCTGGAGCGGCATATGATTTCAATGGATGGTATTATGCTCTGATCTCAAGAAGAGGAGTCCTCAAAAAAGTGAAGCAGGATGGTGCCAGAGTTGAAGAACAAGCAAAAGAAATTCAAAGTAAAATTTATGAAATGGCTGCAGATATGCTCGACAAAGATACTGTCCGAAAGAAACACTTGCGGCCAAAGAATTTAAAAGAGCAAGTGCACAGAATTTTCTCCACCACTGGGCCAATCATGAAAGAAAACTTCACCAAGGTATTCAACTTCATGGCCGTCAGGAGTTCTTTCTTGCTGCAGGAACTAGAATGGGCGACCACTTTTGCAGAGTGTGTCGAGAGCTTGAACTTGCTGGAGTACAATGTCAACGTATTGCCCGACATTGCCATGGAGGAGGTCGGCTTGATCGTGTCCAGATCCGCCGAATGCAAGGCCGCACAAGTGGATAAGGATGCCACTCCAGATGTCTAAAGTTCTCTCTAGTTAACTGGTTGAGGTTTTGGAAACCCTAATTAGGGTTTAGTTCTGATTAATCTGGGCCTTTGATCCTGAATCAATCTCGGCCGTTCATTGTAATTCAAAAATACTATATAAACCCCCCCCCTCACTCTCTCATTTTCATGGATGATAGATTAGAAGATTAGAAGATATAGAGGAGGTTAAGAAGTTAGAGCAGATTCAAAGAATTAGATTGTAGAAAATAAAGAGAGAGTTTTTATGAGATTGTTGTGAAAACACTACTTTGATAATAAAGTTCAAATGCATGAGGTGCCTTGAATACTTGATTGTCGAATGGTTGCATGGTCGCATATTTTCTTTCTCTCTTAGTAAATTTGAATTAGAATGTATGTTAGAAGAATGATAGATTGATAACGGAGATTAGTGAAACCGAGCTCATACTTTCTTTGAGTGGATGCTTTTCACCCAATGTGTAAAGTTAGACTGAGCTTTATCGTGGATGCTTAACTTCTGTTTGAATAATTATTGTTCGATTTGATGGTAATTATTCATTACGTGAAAATCATAAGCACATTCCCAGAAGATTGCACTTGCTCTGTGTAGTTGTCGTTTAACGTGGCGAAGCAGAGTATTGTTTAGTTGGTTTCATTTAATCCTCGTCTTCTCTTGATTTCTTAGGAATAGCATAGGATCTCTAAAACCCTCGATCTTTTTCACTTTTTTTAAAATCAGAAAATCCAAAATGATACCGCATTTATGTTTCCGCTTTTCTGAGTAACTTGCAAAAGTAAATCCCAATTGTGCCCCCAGCAAATCACATCAAAACCACAGAGCAAATCCGCATTCATCTTAAACATTGGAATTACCATATGATCTTACTTGCAATCTTAGCATACAAGGTAATTTTTCAAGAGAGGATATAGCGTCTTGGACACTTTATTCTAGAATGTTCGTTGTGTCATAAAACACGCATCAACACGGTGCTTGTTCTCAATTACAATAGGGGTATATAAAGTGGCTAATGGTTGTTGAGAACTACCAATTGTTTACATTCGAGAACTAAATACAAAAACAAATAATTATTTTGTTAACTACATCAACCCCCCAAAAAGAAAGTCGTCTTCTAGACAATTGAAAAACAAAATTGGGGGAATGAACATTATGAAAAATAATTTGATTGTTGGGATATGTTTTGCTATAACCTATATACTTCCTCTGTGCAAAGCTTTAGATGGTGGGCTGCTAGGAGTTCTTGCTCTCCAGTGGTTTTTACTAGTTAAATTGCCTTAGCCAACTGGCGCTTGTTTCTATCATTTTCCAATTGTAATTCTGCGAGCTGCTTATCCTTGTTTGCAATTTGGCTGCCCTTCTATATCAATAGTTCATTCTTCTCATTCAATTCTTGTTCCTTTGTTGACACTTTAGCCTTCTCCACTTTAGTGAGGCATGATTGCTGTGCTAATTGGTCTTGGAATCTTTGTGTGAGCTCATTCGCTTCCACACCTAGCTGCAAAGAAATCCACTTGGATTCATCCACATGCTCCATGAGTTGAGTGTGGGAAATCAAATGGTTCTGCAGCAAATAAAACACTTCTTTAAATATGGTTTCTATGCCATAGAGAGCTGCCAACACCTTACATCCCTCCCTCCAAAGGAAGGTGCTATCCTCGTAGCTTTGCCAAACTGTTTTGATTTCTAGAGTCCGTTTTGTAGGCCATCCTTTGGAGAGGAAGATTCTTTTGAACTCTTTGTGGCATCCTTCCTCCAGGAACTTCAATATGCGATGGGCCTATTGCAAGGCCAAGGGAGAATGAGTGTTACCCATTCACTTGGCAATGTCCATCACGGCTTGTATGACTATAACCATTGTCTCCAATTCCTACACATACCACTTAATGGTACCTAAGGGGACCTTTGGATCTAGCTTGGTGATTTGAATGGTGATTTCCTCAAGGCTGTTGGAATCATCATCCTGAATAGGCGATTCCTTTGGTACCTCAATGGGTTGCTCTTGTATAGTGGAAGGGTTACCTTCATGTAGGGGTTGAAGGGTTTCAATGTAATGTCCCCAATTTTTTATGTGTTAGCATAAAATTAAATAATTAATTTAAGTTGTCGAAAAGGGTAAATTAAAAGAGACAACTTAAATTAATGGTATAAAAGTAACTTAAATGTTAGAAAAGTTAAATTGAATTAATTAAGTTACTTTTTGGATGAATTCTTAAAAGATTAAAATTAAAAGATGGAGAAAAAGATGAGAAGACAAGAAGATAGGAGTTACAAAGAGGAAGGAATAAAAGATCTAAGGAGAGCAGTTTGCAGCTATGTTGGATTTGGAATTTGGAGAACAACATTTGTTGGTTGAACAAGAGTTCACCCACACCCTCTTGGAGGACGGAAACCTTCTGAGAGAAGATTAGCTCCGATGGTGAGATTATCCACCCTGGCTGATAGTGGGAGAAAACCGTACAGGTTTCTCGCCTGGACTTAAATGTGTGAAGTTTGAGAAGTTTGGTAAAATATTCAAAGGGACAAACTTTAGAGATTGAAGAGAATTCAGAGTTGGAGGTTTGCAAGGTTATCAGAGTTTATACTGGAGTGTTTATATAAGATTGGTGTTGAGCCATTGTTAATTGCTGAGTAATTTATATGTATATTTTATATCCGGGAAATTAGTCCATAAGTGTTTTGCAAGTATATAAACAAAGTAACGGTGGTGGAGTCACCTGAATAAATTAATTCTATCAAGGTAAATCAAAGATTGTGGATTAATTTGAGAACCCTATATGGAGATTATCTGAAGATGAACGACATTTTATACGGTGAGCTGCTATTAACGAGTGTGGGAGAAATTGAATAATCCTTTGCATCATAGCTTATGCATAACCTCTTGGAATTGCAAGAAGTTAATGAAGAAATTCATTTAAATAGGCTCCGTAGAATGAACACATGTGTACTTGGGATTGTGGAAATGAAAATAAGGATTAACTGTCGTTAAAATTGAGGACACATCTCCTCCTTGAATTGCCGCTTCAGATTCTATGGTTTGCACCCTTCGTGGAAGAAGGAATTTCTTAGGGAGCCGGTTAAAATGCATAAGGACGAATGAGTTTTATAGGGGTGACACAATGGAAGAGATTGTGAGTCACAAATATATTTATGGAGTATCGGTCATTTGGTGTTGTGTGCTTTTGAATTATCGAGACTCAATATTCATCTGTCAAATCTTCTTATGAGCCGTAAAGAGAATTCGAGGTAGGCACATTATAATTGAGCATCAATTCTATTGTCGGGTATGGGATATTTCAGGAGATGGACGAATTGAATTGCCATCAATGTAAAATTCTAGTGCTGCCGCTACATAAGAATTGCCCAAGTATATGTTTCAAGGAGTTCGACGAGGATTAAATGAATTAAAGTCGACTTATAGGAGGCCGCTTCTATTTCTTTATGCTTGGTGCTCATTTAAATTGGTTTAAGAAAAATCGTAGAGGATGATTGATCGGAGCTAATTAGAGGATGCCACACTTAATTATAAGGAGCCTTCAGATTTTTTGTATGGAAGTATTAATATTTAGGTGTAATAAGAATACGAGGAAAGAAGAAACTATAGTGGGGTGTAAGTTTTTTAGCTTTCTCAGACCCGTCAGGTAAAAAGGAATTGCGACATTGCTCAGTGAGAAGTTTAACATTAATTGTGAGAAGGAAGAATTTGATAGTCATATATCTTCTTGGTGAGTCACATTTTTCTATTTGAAGTGGTGTTGTATCAAACCTGCTGAAATAGCTAAAGGAAATCAACATTACTTGAGGAGCCATAGTTTCCACTTTCCAGGCTATATAAAGAATAAGGTTGGCGTCAATTTACTCTCCAGGCTATTTTGCAGTAATAAAAGAAAGTGACGGCTGGAATTAAAGAAAAAAGAAATCAATGATCAAATTGTCTTCACCTTTCAATTCCAGAGCATATTCCTGAAGTTGCCGCTAGACTGGAAAATTCAATACTATCGTAGACTATAGTGGAGCCAAACAATGCTAGAGTGAGTAGTTACAAGGAATATTATATGTTCACTCTACAAGTCAGCAATAAATTAATATTGTTTATGTGCTATGTCGTTAGAGCTGTGGTTATTGAATTTTCTGAGTTGAGTGTTTAATTAGTCAAGCTCTTATTACATGGAAATAGCTATAGATGCTTTAATAAAGATGATATACACACACACACATATATTATATACACACACACACACACACATATATATAGACATATATATAATCACACACACACACACATATATATATCATGTATTTGAAGTTGTGAGTAAATTTCTGTCATGACTGTGACAAACAATTACCTTTCTAGTGGAGACAAACTGAACTTAAGTTGAAACGGTAGTCAGATAATTGTATGATGATATATTGGTGCAAATTGGATCATGAAATCGAAAAAATTGTATACCAATTTAGGGTAGGTCCTTACATTCAATGCTTTGTGTCATCTCTTGGGGAGTGCATGGTTGAACACTCTCAATAGGGGGCTGAACCACTACAAGCTGCTCAAGTTTCTGTGGAGGGCTTAGTGGACGATATTCTTTTATGACGATATTCTTTTATCTCAATCAGAGCCCCTAATAGCTTCAACCAGCTATCAATTTGCTTTGAAGCTTCTCCTGGTCGCCATCCATCATCCTGCTTAGAGATAGCTGTAAAGTCAATTGGAAGTGCTGCAACAATAATGTCAAGAATGTCATTGACCACAAAAATGATCTTTGCGGTAGGAAGATCTCGTGCAATTAGGGAGTGAGCCCCGACTATGGCTCTAACGGTTGTAGAGATATCTTCGGTTGAAAGAATGTCCCCAAGTGTAGTGCCCGATGTAGACATTGTCAAGTCAACTTGTTCATATTCTTCCTTGTTGCTATCCTCTGCTTCACCTGATGTGTCCATGTGTTTTCATTTCTTCCATGTATTTTTGACTTCCTCCTACGCTTGTATACCCAATTAGGTCCATCTAAACATTGTCGGCTAGGAAGGGTCATATGCAAAATATGGTTGAAACTTGCCTAGTTTCTTTGTAGGAACTTGGGTGAAAATGACATCAAGAAATCGGGCGATGGCATGCTGTGTCATATAAAAGGCCTTATCCTTTAATGATAGGAACTCTCATATGTGTTATGACAAGAACATTGCCTAGCTGTACACTTTCCCTTTGCTTAGTCCGATCATATAATCGACCATCCACAAAAATATCTGATGCTCAACTGGCACCGTCAACCCACATTTAATCAAATCCATTATACATCGCCATTCTTCATTTGCTAACAAATGGTTTTTGAGCCCTTTGTTTCCTACATGCCAAATGGTCTCTTTTTCCTTCTGTGTAGGTCCTATATAGCTTTCTAATGGATGCTTCCTTTTGTCATGGTGTTATTTTTCCAACTAGTTTGGATACAACTTCTCCAAAACGTGGTGTACCAAGAACTCTCTAGAAGTCTGTCGACAGGAAGGAGATGGTGATGGAGCAATTCATATATTCAATAACAAATTTATTTTCTTGCCAGTTGTAGTTGGCTACCATGAGTTTTAAATATGCTTCAAATTCACGATAGGTAAAAAATGAAAGACAACCTTATCTACCTGAATGTGCTATAATGCTATCTTTAATGGATGATCCGTTGGATTATTACGTCATCATATTTTGCATTCAGTGGCTATCAAGCTCTCCTAGGAAAGAGAATCAATTATGTTTTCTTCCTTTGATGATGGCTATCTCTTTCCCTTTACTCCCTTATATCTTGCTTGAATCTTTGGCTTGTAGTGTTCCGTTCCTTTTTTCCCTTTATTCCTCCATGTCGTTTATGAATGTTTGTTGGGTTTTTTCAATGTACAATTTTACCCACGTATCCCAATTTTCGTTAAAATAAGGATTTGGCCATATAGGCACTATATTTATCCATTTAACCGTTTTACAATACAAACAATTTTCCTTACATTATTCTCAAAAGATATCCATAGTTTGTGAAGTTTTGTTGGCTGTGCTCTGAAGAAGTTGCGCTTGGAAGATTGTACAATGCAAAACTTTGAATGAGCAAGTTGTACAATATAAAAATTGAATTGAGGCTGTACTATATACTTCCCAATTTTCCATACAAAGCAAAGGTTGAATGGTTTCTTGTGATGTGGACTGGGTTTTTTATGATGATTGAATTGCATACCCTAAGCTGTACGGTGGATAAATTGCTTCCCCGAAGCCATATGATGGATAAATTGCCTTCCTTAAGCCGTATGATTAACACTGTGGTTGGCTTTACGATGGAGTTACGAGTGATTTTGTATGATGCAAACATGGAACTTTTGTTTGTGTCATACGCTATATGCAAGCTGTATGGTATGAGGACCATACACACACTGTACGTTATGTTGAGTCGCTAATTGTTTTGGCCATACATTATGGAGGGTTGAATGTCGTATGGTGTGAGTAGATGCATTGTGTACAATGTGAGTAGGTAGTAAGTGTCATACCTTATAGATTGGTGAAGACTATATGGTGGGAATATCACGCTATACGCTACATATTGTAATAGTTCGTATGGTGTTTTGGATGATGAATTCCTTAGCCATACCACTTGCAAAGGTTGTATGATGTGGGCAAGAAATAAATGCTTTATTCCCTTCATTGAGCATACTTTACGCTTCTCTACGATGAGCTTTTTTCCTTCATTAAATGAACCTGTACTTTGTACCTTGCTTTTTTATTATTTTCACTTGTATTTAATTTTTAATATTATATTTGTTCTTTTTTCTCTTTAAGTTCTCTTTATTTTTTGATGGCCTTTTTCAGCCTTCTAACCTTAGTTGTGGTTTTATTTTGATTTCGTGCCTTAGCATACAAAATTCATACGGTCATTTATAACATTCATGTTCACAACATGTCTTGATATATTTCAATTGAAAAATCTGATCGACCATACCTTCATTCATTTTTTGGCAGCCATTGATAAATCATCCCTGTCATTATTGGCACCTTCTAACTTCATCTCCTTGTACAAATTGGTTGGCTATAGGATTGTGTATCACTTGCGAAAGTTTGTTTGTGCATGGCATTATTGTTGGCAGTGGCTTTAAATTGTGCTCCTCTGCATACTCCCTTATGAAATCATCATAACCTTATTGCTTTGCCACCATGTAGTATTCAACCATCTTTATTGGTTGTAGATTTGGATTGTGTTCATCATCTCGATCCATATTTTCTTCCATTGGTTGGTAACTATCTTTCGTCTTTATCTTGTCATTGTCTTGGTTTTGGCATGCCTCATACGAGTTCAATTCATAGCTAATGTATCCCATTCTCTCTCCTGAATATGGTGCATGTAATCTCCATTTGTAGTATAGCTTTATCCATTTGGCTAGTGGCCTGAACAAACAATTTGTCAAATGGGGATGCGTAACTCCATCAAGTTTCTTGATGATAGGCTTTTCTTCTAGTATCAATTCATTCTTATTAACTGCTTCGTTCTCCCTAGCCATCCAATCTGACATATTGATTGCGAGGGTGGCCTCTTTTCTTTCTTTGTACAACTTCAATTTAGACTTCTTGGTGTAGGAGCACGCGGGCAGATAGGCAATCAACACCACCCAAAAATATTGTTCGATTTGCTTTCAATTTTGGTTTGTTTGGTTCTCTCTTTGTAGTGCCTAAACCTCTTAAATTCTTCGACTTTACAATGACATTCGAGTGAGGCAATAGACATGTGACGGTGGCTACCTGATAGACACATATGCGAAATGTGAAAGCATAGATCGAGCACATGAATTATTTGTGAGAATGCCTTAAAGAAATTTTGTCTCTACTGTAATGATTGCGGGATGTTGTCGTTGTCATTGCTCTGTCAACATATATGCAAATGTAAAGGCATAGACTGGAGGGTCGCGAGTATGAAGAGGGCATTCTGTTTTGAATAAATGACAAATGGAAGTTAAAAGAGCACGATTTTTCCCACACCATGGAAAAACATATAGGAAGCTCGATAGGAATAAGAAGGGGTAGTTTAAAAAGATGCAGATTTAAAATGCAATAAAATGAAACACATTTTGGAATGAAGGAGCTGCTAGAATGGAGAAAATGAAAAAGGTGTATGAGAGGCCGATAGGCATATGGAGAGTCAATCAAGTGAAAAGAGGCATCGAGTTAAAATTTGGACAGCTGTGAATGTGTAGTGGCTAATGAAAAGAGATTTTATTCTTCTCATGCCTGCAGACCAAGTGATGGAATGCAATGGGGCAAAAGTGGGCATTTTAACTTTTTTTACAATGCATATTTAAAACAAGAACACAACGCGCGAAGTTAAGAATATGAAGGGGTCGATTGAAAATGTGGAGGGACGCGGGCAAAAGAGTTTTCATGGATTTCTTTTACAAACTATGATCTGGGAAAGCTAAAAAAGACAAGAAAATCGTGCCCAAACATAGGAGATTTGATTTGTTTCAAGAGAGAATAGAGGGATAGTGCCTCACATAGAAGGTAATAAATGCAGATTTTCAAAACAACACAATGAGGAAGATAGGAAGAGGGGGGTGCAGGGGAAAGAGTGAAGTGTGTGTGTGAAGGAGTTGACGCGCAACCTGGAAGAAAGGATTGCCAGGAAAAGAAAAGCAATCAAAAGAGTTTGACAAGGTGCTTTAAGGAAAAGAGAAGTGAGTAGGCCAATTGGGAAAGGTCGATATCCTTGATGAAAAGGTTGATAAGCTATATAGAAGGTGGATAGAACGTGGAAATGAAGGGAGCTCGCATAGATGAGAAGTTAGGGATGACGTAAAGATAAAGAGGGATCAGGCCGATTGGAGGGGCACGTGAAGATTGGTAGAGAGTGCCCAACTTAGATTAATGAATGCAAACAGGAAATTCTTGGTAGTCTGTGCCATGAAGGAGTGAAAATTTTAACATGAATGGATGTTGTGTGTAGGGCGTGCCACATAAGGAGTTTCAAACCAGATAAATAAATATGAAGCAAAACAACCATGGCTGGTTGTGATTTAGGAAAGAGAGTGATGATCAAAGAGAGTGAAGAAGGTTGCATTGGGAAAAATTTGCAATAAAAGGATAAGGAATTGATAAAATGGAACACTGGATTAAATAATAGTTGGAGAGTAATGAATTGTATGTATTTGAATTTGAGCTAAATTAATAAAATGAGAGTTTGTTGCAATTGTTATTTTGTTGAATGTTGAAATTGGGCAGAGTTTGCCAATGAGAATTGTTATTGTGTTTTGAGTTGGTTGGAAGAGGGGGGTACCCTCTTGCATCACTTGTTAATGCTCTCTTTCATTAAGGTACCATCTAAGTTTTCTAGTTTGATCTAAGTTGCTGGTTTGGGTACGAGACCGGGCACGGGTACGGGATACGGGTACGCCGGTATGATGATTTTTTTTCCTGAAATACGGTACGTTTGGGTATGGCTGTATATATATATATATATATAAAAATTAAAAATATACAAAATTGTAAATACATTTGATAGTATGAAGAGTCTATGATACTTCATCAATCATCATTAAATCTAAAATCATTGATCAATGCTAGTGATAAACTACAAGCCTATAAACTTATAAAGATAAATCATAAATGCCAATTGATAGTTCAAAATTCCAATACATATGTCATAGTCATATATTAATAATAAATATCATATATGTCTCTCTAGTCATGATTGAATGATTCAAACGAAGATCATTACAACTATTCATCAATCATCAAAAGCTTCTAGATCATCATCATTTGGCTCAACATTATTTGAACCACAAGCAAATGCATTGCCAGTGCCACTTGTAGTAGTTGCATCATGTGAAAGAGTCTCAGCATCACCATCATCAACATCATCTATAGTGACTCTAGCAAGCTCTGTAATAGATGCATCCAAGTTGGCACACTCAGGGGTCATGTCCCAATTCTTCATTGAACCATCCTTGTACTCATCTTGCTTATGTGATAGAAGACGCAAGTTGGAATGGACATAAACCAAGTCTTCTGCTTTTTTTGCAGCCAATCGGTTACGCTTCACTGAGTGGATATAGGAGTATGTACTCCAATTTCATTCAGCCGAAGAAGAACTTGCAACCTGTTGAAATTGGAGAGAAAACCAAAATAAATTAGAGAATGGTCAGTAGTAGTACTAAACTTAAAGTCTACAATACAAATGTTAAATAAAAAAAATTAAAAAATAAAAATTACTTGTGATAGAATCTTGATTGCAAGAGGTTGGAGGAACATAAAATCTTGCCCATGGAGGTACCACCATGTACGAGCATCTACTGTGTATTGGTATTGAATAGCACAAAGACTATGATTCTGTCCTGAGATGAACAAGTCAAACTCTTTCCTAACATTTTCCACCACTTCTGGATCTACGAAGAGTCTTTTGAATGCCCGCTTGTACCCATTAGCAGCTTCACTATCTCTATATGGTGGAGTTCTCCTTGGCAAAGCAAGTATCTGTGAACTATAGTATTTGGGAGATAATGCATATGCAAGGAGATGCAATGGTGTGTTCATCTTGTCCCAACGGTGGTGAATGATTTTTTCAACTCTATGAAAAAATGTTTCTTGGGGGTCATTCTCTTTTCCTGCTATGATCACCTTTATTTTTTCTATCATGGAGTCAATACCATCATAGATTTCCCCCAAACATGGTCGATCTATATCAGCAAACCTGATCATACTCATGATAGGCTCGGTGAATCTCAACACATAGGCCACACTATCCCATCAAATGTCATCTAGGATCAATGACTTGACCTTTTGGGCCCTCTTTGAATTTGATGTTTTCCAAATACTCCATTGGTTGCTAATAACCATGGCACCCAATGCCTCTTTCACCTTCACAAGTCGTCTCAAAACGATTGTGTGTGATGCAAATCGGGTCTCGACAACCTAGGGTTAATAATAATAACACATTAAAATATAAATCCATAAAATTAAAAAATAAATTACATAATTGATAAATGATAATTAAATTAAATTTACCTTCAACAATTCCAATCTCGAGAAAGTCCTAAAGATGCTTTGTGACATATGGTGGTTTGTCACAAACATTTGGATCTCCTCAGCCTCTTGGTATATATCTTTCACCCATTCTATTTGAGTGCCAATTGCTTGCATCACCAAGTTAAGGGAGTGTACAGTGCATGGTGTCCAAAAAATGTGTTCATACCTTTGCTCAACCAAAATACCTGCAGCCCTGCAATTTTTTGCATTGTCTGTAATGACTTGAACAACATTTTCCGGACCCACCATCTCTATGGACTCAATGAGGATTTTTGAAATGAATTCTGCATCCTTGATTTGCCCCTCACAATCAACTGCCTTCAAAAACATAGCCCCTTTTGGGGACACTGCAATAACATTTATCAAAGGTCGGTTTTTGCAATCCTTCCATCCATCGGCAACAATAGACATTCCTGTTTCAACCCAAGAATCCCTAATTGGTTTGAGTGATGTCTCTACATGATTTTTTTCTTTTACTAATAAGGTGGTGCGCACTTTTTCATACCCAGGAGATTTGAAACGTAAAGGTGCAATATTGATTGCCTCCACCATTTCACGCCAATATGGTGATCTCACCAAGTTGAAAGGAAGACCATTGGCATAAATGCAACGTGCAATTTTTTCCTCTGCGATGTCTCTTGCTTCATTTTGAAATGCCCTATCCAATGGTCCTCTTTTGCGGGAAGAAATGGGGTCTTCTACTTGGATCCAAGAAAGGATGTTGAGAGGCCACTGTTGAATTTGTAGGCAAAGTCATTAATTTTTTCTTTGCTAAAGGATGGTTTCTTAATTTTGTTCTTTCAGCCATAGCATCAGCTTCTTCTTGTTCAGCAATGTATTTCATAATTTTATCCTTTGACAACCCCTTCTTACTTGGCCCTCCAGATACTCTAATCCCTTGCCCACCTTGTCCACAAAGGTGAAATCTCACTCGACTATATGAGCTCTTAAATTGGATTTTACACATCACAAATCCAAACAAATTCCCCACCTCTTGGAAGCTGTTCAACCATCGTAGTATGATGCCATAAAGGAGATGCTGCATCAATTTTAAACTTTTGGTTTTTACCAGCAGTAACACCCACTGAACTTGAACTTGAGCCATTTGAACTTTGATTTTGCTGTTATAAGAAATATAAAGTATTGAACAAATTACAAAATGAACAGTAAAACACATTGAAACAAATAGCAAATCTTATTTCTTCTTTTCTAAAAAAAAATTTGAAAAAAAAAAAAATTTGAAAAAATTCTTCAAAAACTTGAAAAAATTCTTCAAAAACTTGAAAGAATCCATCATAAACTTGAAAA
The DNA here is from genome assembly GCA_007258455.2 of Sequoia sempervirens. Taxonomy (NCBI): domain Eukaryota; kingdom Viridiplantae; phylum Streptophyta; class Pinopsida; order Cupressales; family Cupressaceae; genus Sequoia; species Sequoia sempervirens. Next base: position 38,587 of record VDFB02329847.1, read on the forward strand.
AATGAGTTAAAAATGCATACCTTAAGTGATTAGATCTCTTTTGTGCAAGCTATCCTCACTTTCTTTTGCACTTGATCAATCTCCTTCAAAAACTTAGCAACTTGCAAAATGAGTAAAATGGAGGGAAAAATGTGTTTGTGAGAGCAATGAAATGACAAAGGAGTGATAGAGTCATATTGTAAAGGCGTTTTAGGGTTTTTCTGGCACTTTAAGTGCTTTAAAAATTGATTTTTTTTTTGTTTTCAGCGCCCAAAGTCTGTGGGAGCTTTGGGGCACGCGCGGGCACGGCTGGGAGCGCCTAGCCGCTCCCTAGGAAGAACCCGTGCCCAAACGCTTCAGGAGCGGGCATGCAGGGCAAAAGGAGAGAACCCGGTAACATAGAGTTTTATGGTTCCATTCCCCAAAACTTCTCTTATTTTAAAGGGTCCCAACCACCTTATCTCGAAGTTACTTGATTTTATTTCATTACGATTGTTGTATTTTAGAACTAATTGGCCAGGTTGGAACTTCATTCGTTGGAGTTGCTTGTTGTGCCAATACTTCCATTACTTTTGCATCGCCTTTGTTGGCCATTGTGCTAGTACTCATCTTTCATCAAGTTTATTTAATTAGAAGAGTCTTTCTCTTCGACTTTCCATATCACCTAGTCGATTCACCATTGCAATCCTTAGGCTTGGTACCATGTACTCGACAGGGACTATTGCTTCTTGACCATACATTAATTGAAAAGACGTGTGTCTTGTTGTTACCTTGTATGTTGTTCGATATGCCCATAGGGTAGCTAGTAATTTTTATTCCCAATCTGTTTCTTCAATAACACGTGTTGTGGATGATTGAAATGAGTACTTTTTTTGTTGATTCTACTTGCCCATTTGCTCTTGGATAGTACTAGCTCGAAAGAGTGAAAAGAGTGCAAGCTAATTAATAGACATGACTTCAAGCTTTTCAAATGAAACCCATCATGAAAATAGTGTTTAGTTTCACTAGAGGCCCAAAATGTGCTATCAATTGATTTACTAGCCTATAGGAAGTGTTAGGTATTGTAGGTTTTCAGACCCCCATCTCACTTCCCATCATGTATAACCGACCCGAGAAAGTTTTCATGGGTTTGTGATGTTTAGGTGATGTCTTAGGTATTATACTCGTACCCCCATTTTGGCCCAAGCACCCAAATTGAAAAGCTAAAAATTTGTTTAAGTGTGAAGGTTGCCAAGACTTTCATTATATAGAACACCCAATTGGGTATCTTTGTTTCAAATTTGAGGAAAATCCGATCAAAATTGTGAAAGTTATGCAATTGTGGGATTTTCCTAGTGTCAGGGATGTGATGTTTCAAATTCTAGGAAAATCCAACCAAAATTGTGAAAGTTATGCAATTGTGGAATTTCCCTACTATCAAGGATGTCGTGTTTCAAATTTGAGGAAAATCCGACCAAAGTTTATGTAATGTACCTTAAATGCCATATGGTGGGATCTTTTGTAGCCTGCCATATGGTAATTTGTTTTTTTTTTTCAAATTTTTTTAATTTGCTTCTCCTTTGATTGTCATCTGGGAGTGTAAAAATTGGGAAGTTTATAATTAAATTTTTTAATTTCCTCCTTCACAATAATATCCTTTTGAGTGTTTTCTTAATGCAAGTATGTTGTATGTTGAGCAAATAAGGCACTTTATTTTTATTTTTTAATTCGGCCTTTTTCTATCCATTGTAATGTTATTTCCTCATTTTTTTCATTTTTCTCTTGTGGGACCCGCCTATTATTTTTCTTATTGACTTCAAAAGTTTTTTGTTCGACCCAACGTATAATACTTTTCCCTTTTCCATAATTTCCCTATGAGGTTTGCTCTAGTTTGACTTCAATATCGTGTCAAATTATATAATACAAATAGGGTTTTGTATAGCATTCATTAGCACAATTATTCATAGTATCTAAATTGATTTTTTTTTTTTAATATTATTATTTTGAGTCATACCTTCATTAAGTTCATGATTGTCGGTTGCCTTTGGTGCTATTGTTGGAACATCGGAGTCAATCATATTGAAAGCTATTGGCCTCTGCAAACCATTTATTTCCTTTGACACACATGAACTGTTCAACTTTTTCAAAATTGTTCTTTATTTGCTACTTGTAATCACATAATCCTTGTTCTCCTTTGTTGATCTTCGTAGCTTCAATAAAATTGTAGTTCAGCAAAAATACTTTATAGTCCATTTGTGAGTGGTATAGGCCATGAAGAGAATTTGTTTCATCTTTCGAACATGACTGAAATTCCAAAATTCCTTTGTTGTTTGGCTCCTTTGGACCCTAATCATGGTTCTTTATACACTCTTCTCCAAAGTTCAAATCTAAAGAATTTGAGAAAGAGCTTCCTCACTTATTGTCTAGTTCTTCAAATTAGCTATATACTTTCTGCCCTTGTTTTCAATGGAGAGTGTATTCTTTTTCTAGTTGTGGTTAGCTTTGGCTACTAACAACCAACCTTGACCCAACAATGCGTTGTATGTTTTTTTTGTAACGAGATGACCACAAAATTTAATTAATTTTTTTGATTTCCAATGAGTACCTTTTGGGCCATTAAAACTCCTAGTACCTTGATTCCTTGTTGGTGTACACCCACGGTCCCACCAATTGAAAAGTCGGAGTCCAAATGGTTGGCTTGCCTAGACTTCTCCAAATGTAATTTCAAAGTACATTCACACTAGACACACCATTAATAATTGCGCTAGTGAGATTCCTTCCAAGGATCTCTATGTGCACCACTGTTGGTTTCTTTGCCATGTTAACCGTAATAACATGGGATTGATCACTTGGTCTCTCGATGATTGATGTTTGGTTATGGGCTCTTCATTATCTCTAGATTTTAAATTAGCAGTAGCATGCATCATCTCATCCCTCTCAGATACAATATTAGTTATAGCATTTTTGAGTTTGAAATACTTTGTAATAAATCCGCTACTTTAATTGGTACAGATATTTGAAGTACTTGCCTTGCAATAGTTTTATTAGATTGCAATTGATTTGTTATTGTACTTGCATTTGCATTTGAGTAGCAACGTGTAATGACCTCCATTCAAGTGCCAAAGAAATCGCATCCAGCAGACTTGCCAGCCCAAGACATTCCTTATCATGAAGACATTAATAAACTAACACAGGAGATACAAATCATTTCAATCAGCCATTGACTAAATAGTCACGACTTCATTAATATATCAGATTAAATATAGAAGACAGAATCATACCAAATACAGCGATGATGTTATAAAGGGCAGCAAATATATTTTAGGAGCAGCAATCAGGTTCTAAGTAGTGATTAAAGTAAACAAGGCAGTGACTAAATATATAATAAGCATTTATTCATTTTGAAGAGACATCGATTTGTTATTGATAGTCAAGACAGAAATTAAGGACATGTCCATTCAAAAGGACATCCCTATTTGAATCAATACAACTTCTCACATCAAATGCTATATGAAGGGAATTGAAAGTCATCATAGAGATCATTGATTATTGGAGATTTATGTATTTATAACTGCAGACCGGGTGCTCTAATAGAGTCTGCGACCAGCATAAAGAATGGGCACATGAGTAGTTAGTGTATATTCAGAAACAGCGACCGGACATATTGCAAAAGTATAAAGAAATAATCAGGAATAGCGATCAGGCTGAGTAATAAATCACATGAATATATGGTAGTAATCAGAAATAGGGAACAGATTAAGGCATCACTCTCTTAACCAGAAAACACACGTTCTTGAAGAGTAATCAGAAATAGCATTTACATTGATGCCACAATTCCATGACGCATTTAATCGCATGATTATAGAGTAATCAAGCAGAGATAGCGGTAATTGGTCATTATCAAACTTTCATTCTTGAATTAACTTTCAATCCAGATTTCATTACAGAATTTGTAGCAGAATTGGTGTTAGTGTTAGTGTTATAATATCTATTCTTATTCATATATATATATCAGACTAGCATAAATAGAAGATAGAGTTGCTCTTTTGACATATCTTGATATCCTAATCTATAAAGATAAAAGCAAAATTTATATTAATTCTGAAGGGACATTACACAACGTTTGTTATCCATAGCATGTTCCACCTTGGCTCTTGCTTCATGAAGTTTTTCCTTTTTTGTATGTGGGTCTAGGAACACAACCTTTTCTGCTTGGGCTCAAGTAACGGTTAATACTTTGTTATTTCCTTCTACAACAATCATGTGGATGCTAGCCTTTTGCTTTGGACATTTGATGTCTTCATGAGCTCTAGTGGAGTCTCTTCAGCTACCTCTCATAGTGCTCTTCTTTGTTCTCTTTGCTCTATCAATCTTAGATATCACTTGTTCTCTCGGTTTTGACCATGTTGTGGTCTTTTCCTGCCTTCATTGAGATCTAAGGGCTTGAATTTCATAAATTGGATCTAACTTTGTTAAGGCAACAACACCAATGTTTATTCTTCGATTTGATAAAATCAGTACTTGAAATAATGAACAAGATAACAACATATACCAGATAGATAGTAGAAATATATCTTTGTTCACATGAAGTTGTTACAGAACTAGACTAGAGATGATCAACCAAAGGTCAAATTGCTTTCTCTAACTACACAAAGTCTATTTAAAGAACTTGATGGTTGCCGAGCAGAACACAACCGTCTATTTATTGACTCCTAATAGGTACTCAAAAGCTGACAAGCAATTATACATTGTCTAGTATAACCATATTAACAAAATATAACAAAGGTATTGTATGCTAACTACACCAATCCATTCCTGTAGTAGGGTACTGCGACTACCTCAACCCCAAGTCTTTCTTCATTGATAGCTTTAGGGGGGGATTTGCTCCCTTAGAACATTGTATTTATAGTCTCAAAGGGTTCCTTGTCCATGTTAATGCACTTGATAGTTAGAAACGCATAATTCTTTTCATTTGAAAGTTGATAATCGAGATAGCATAGAAGAAACCTTGGTAGGGAACTTTCATAGGTCCTACTATTGTCTTGCTACGTATTTATTTCCAAAAGTCTTACACAAGCAAACTCATGATCAGCTCCATCAGACACATCTGTGGGGCAGGGTATTGCACGAGCACAGCATCATAGAACCTCAGCAACCACCATTAGTATATCCATCTTGGCCTTGGATGCTAGGATTGGGGATCATTTGCCTTGCCTGACCACCTTTCTCCGACTTTGTGGATAACTTTTCATACTCGCTAAACTTTTACTTTTGCCCAGTATTTTTTTTTATACTTTTTACTCATGGTGTACTTCCTTGCTACAACCAATAATGCTCTTTATCTGTATTCCCATTGACTATTTACTGTTTACTATTGGGCAGTTGTAATTACTTCATTTCATTGTCTTTTCATGTGACATTTGATGGCATGCATGTAATCTCCACATTTTTTATTTTAAATATTTTCTTGTGAGATGTGCATGATCCCTGAATTTTTATTTTGTTGTGCATCCTTTTGATGTTTAATAGCATAAACACAATCTCTGATTTTTCATTTCTTGGCATCCTGTTCATTTTCACTGATGTTTCTTTTGAATATTTTGGTTTACATTCTATGAATAGTCTGACGTGAATCCTAACATATGACAAGTGTAGTCTTGATTTTCAACAGAATGGTTGTGTCAACTATGTGGTCTATGCTTACTCCAGAAAGCAGAGGTCAGTGTCAT
>VDFB02329848.1:0-17413 GCA_007258455.2 Sequoia sempervirens
GGATGTAAAAAGTGAAAAGATTTGTTCTACGAATCCAACAATACTACAAGATGAAATATAAAAAGAACACCTTATTTAATCCCATAATAAATTCTATTCCCAAAAATATTCACATTTAAACAAGAATTAAATAAACAATGTTGTTTTACTTTCGTAAACAATATCCACTCAAAGTTATAATTTAACAAATCCATAAGACATATTTTTTTTCTTTTAATATTTTACTATTATTTTCATTGTAACAAATTTTGCTTTATTTTTAATCAGAAAAGAAATAGAATCTAAGTGTGAATATCTATTTTCTAAATAACAGTTAAATTACAAAAAATATAATTTTAATCAGAAAAGAAACAGAAACAGAATATATTTATACATTTGTTTAACTAACAGTTAAATTAACAGAATATATATATTAAACAGATTTAAAACAGTATAGATATATTTTCTTCTTGAATAACAAAAAAATTGATGAAATAATACTATAACCAGAATTAATAAATTAATCTTTATATATATATATATAAATATATATATATATATATCTACAACATATATATATATAGATATATATATACAAATATTCATATATATATATATATATATACATATATATACATATACATATTTATATATCAAATAAAAATCCGCAGAGAAATCATATATTAAAAATCGCATATTAAACATTATGTTTAAACATATTAAAATTCAAGTGGGATTTAATCCCAACACAGCCGCATAGAAGACCGGACCCCGTCGGCCGTGGGCAGTCTACGGACTGCACACGATAGTCCAAAGGATTACCGTGGACAGTCTGTAGACTATCCACGGTACCGATGGTACCGTCTACGCCCAAAAGGCAGTGTGGTGGGTATGGCTGAGGCCATCCCCCACAAAGCCTATATACATATACATATGAATAAAAAAAATGAAATCAAATGGTATGAACAGTGCGATGGGTTTTCACAATTTCAAATTTCCAAACAAATTTCCATTCGATTATAAATATATATATATATATATATATATATGTATATATATATATCTAATATATATATATATGTATATATATATTTTCAGAGGTTCGAATATTACAGTAACAGAGAATTACTGTTCACATGAAATTCACTGTGCATGATTGAAGTAAAAAGATTTCTAAGGAAATATATATATATATATATATATAAACCAGAAATTCGAGGAGAGGTAATTGTTTTCAAAACAATAATCAAAAATTAAAAAAAAAACAAAATGAAATAACAGAAAATTGTTTAATTCCCAGATTTCAATTAAAACCCCTCTTTTTAAATAACCAGCCACAACCCGGAAACCCTAGAAATTTCATCAATCTAATAACAATCCCCAATTTCCTTTGATTAAACTGTAACCCCAGTGAATTTTCTTACTAATTTTCAATCTTAAATACAAATTTAATTCACAAGCACAAATCCCTATTTTAACAGAGGCAAATAAATTAAAGAAGGAACCCGGCGTCCTTCGCTTGCAGAAGATTGAAGAAGCTTCGATCCTTTTCGTGTATCAATTTCCCTTGCTGCAAATCTTCCAGCAACTGATCTGAATCCTCCTTCCTCTTCACCAATTTCTCCACAAATAGAAAAGAACTAGGGATAGAAAATTGATTGGAAAAGAAATTTCTCCAGCATTCCAAAAGCCATCCCTCCAACAAGGAAAAACCCTTATTAAATTCTATGCCCAGGAATCCTTTCAATTCCTCTTCCCGCGAATACCAAAAGTCACTTCTCCAAAAATGAAATTTAATTACATTCAAATCCACAAAAGATGGAGTTTTATATTTGTTTATTTATTTATCATTTCCACAATCAATTTAAATAAACACAAGCATATTAAAATAATTAAAAATAACTATTTACAAAATTTTCTTCCAAAACACCATTAATATTTTTGCAAACTACCACAACTTTTATTTATTTATTCTTCATATTCTCCAGCTCTCTTCAACTTCCAAATGCTCTATAGGTGAAGTTTCATTTTTGGCTTTAAAACACTTCAGCTTCCTTTAAATCAATTTATCTAATAATATCACATTTACTTATAACGAATTAGATTAATTTGATCATTTGTTATAAATCATTTGATTTGATTTAATTGATTATTATTTTAATTCCTAATTATATTTTAAATAACCTTGCAATTTCATTTATGATTTAATTAATTATTTAAACATGATTACTAACATATTATATTTTCCACACAATCAAATAACTCAGTAACCAATGAAACACACACACACACAAGTCCAAAACAACTGACATGGAGGGGTATTACATCCTCCCCCCCTTAAAATCGACTTACTCCTGGAAGTCAAGCTCAATCAAAAACATGGTAACACAACAAATATCAATGATCATAAGCACATCATTACCATAAATTAAAACATCGATTAAACATCATCAAGTAAACAACGAAAATTAAACAAACCAAAAAAATAAGGAAAGGATACCAAAACAAAAATGGTGGCAGGGTTGCAACCAAACCAATTTGGAAAACACAAGGACAGATGACAAACTAGGTTGGGGAAACTTTCTTGTCAGTTCCTATTTTCCACATCAATCCCATTGGGTGTTTATGGTGCTCGTCCTGTCCTGACAATGCAGGTGGAATCGAGGCTTAGTTCCTGCAATCCTGCATGCAAGCAAACGTTGTGCACAATACATATATATCACAAATACATCGTGAGAGGAAATCCCAGCATGGTAGGGCACTCGCGAGTGAGTGATACCACACTGTCCCTCCCACCAAACCACACATAAAAGTCAAAACAATTCTAGTAACTCGTAAACAATTTTCTTCTAATTAGTTAGGAAATATTCATATAAGGATACTAACCATAAACCTAATTCATCTACTATATCAAAATGAATTACTACTTGACATTATAAGTATCTATACCTGCATATTACGATTACCTTACCTTCGTCATTATGCTTTCTGAGGCCCACTTCCTGTAAATCAAAAGCTACCATAGAGCATTGCACATTAGTACCAATAATTCAAGTTACATCTTACCCTTAAGATACTAGATTCTGCTAAAATCATAGAATAATTATCCACAAAACCTTACATTTTCATTAAAACTCATAATTTTCACACAAAGAACTCCACTTTAATCATTATTCAACACTAAAATTCACATCAATTTCAAAAAAAAGGGTAAAATTTTACACCTTCACAGATTCAAGAAAACATAATTCCTCACTCAAGGACAACAAAATCGCAAATTACACACACACTTGACATATTCACACACATAAAACACATCCCCAAGAAACACATCACACTAAAACTCAAGGGTCCATAGAGCATCCCCGACAGGAAGGATATCGGTGCATTGCGCACTACACCGAGGGTCCTATCCTTTCCCATCAGTTTCCTGCACCATCGACCCGACACCATCAAATGAAAGAAATTCAAATTCACAACTATGACAAAAGAAAAGTGAAACTCAAGACTCACGGGTCTAAGCGCAAGGTTACATAGTGAGCACACATAGTGCCCAGTGTATGAACCTAGGCTCTGATACCATGTTGTAATGCCCCGCCGTGTGAACCCCAAAGGACAAAAAAATTACAGCACAATTTTTTTTTTTTAAAAGTAAACATAACATACATGTATTACACATTAAGTCATGACATGAATTCCATTTAAGCAGATTCACTAACACATACATCCCTTGGGGTACACGAAGAGTCATTATGAGACTGAGATCCACACAACAACAATAAAGAATAAAATCCCAAAGATATAATCCATAACAAAATAAACATTAACAAATATAACATATACATGATAATCATTGATAAGAAACCATTTGAGTACATAAATACAACATAAAAATAATTAACTCAACCCAATGAATAACAACTACCATGGCCAATAACCACACCGAGTTAACATTACATTACAGTACAATGTTCTAAAGGTACAATGATACAAGAGTGTTTCCAAACATAAATGGAAACCATACATAAGATAACATAATACAAATAAATAGATGAAAACTAGATCCAAGATGGATACAACTCTGGAGTTGCTGCAACCGCACCTCTCGATCCTCGACTGGGGACCCAATGGGGTGCTTAGCACGTTCCACCCGACCATGTGAGTCGGAAGACCCACCCCCCGTGGTAGGAGCTAACAAGAAAGAGACCTCAACCAAGAACATCCAAAAAGGGAACCACAAGACTCAATGCCATACAAAAGTATCATAAAACTCAAGGATTACCATGACATAATCAACAACACCCAAGAGTCAACATAATATCTTAAAGTCATAAACCCCATCACATAAAACAAAGCAATGATCAGTAAGCAAGTAACCAACAGATGATCATAAGATACTTCCAAATCAAACTAAATTAATAAACATGATACAATTCCAAATTTTAATTAAACAATACAATAACATCATATCATAGTATCATAAGATACAAGATCGTAAATCAAATATAAATGAGATCATACAAGACCACATAACATACTAAATATGTATTAAAACAATAATCATATATCAATTTAAATCAATTCAAACAACAATCTAAAACAACTCCCATAACCCACTTCCAGAGGTACACAATAAAGTAAAACACATGGGCAACTAGGGGAGAGTGTCACCGCATAGTCCTACATGGGCTGTCCTGTGCTCTTCCTCGCAACTGGAGGCGCCGGTCCATAGGGTGACTCATGTGGAGCCGTAGACATCTCGTGGAGATGAGGTCACGACCTTGCCAACCATGGCCTTCTCAGCCTTCCATTAGTCTGCGAAAGCACTAATGAAGACGAGGCATCCATTTTATTAATCTTGTAATGATATTACTACCCAACCCTCCTAAGTTAATTATTAGGTTTTCACTTGTTTACTAACTCACTCGTGGGTTATCCTGAGCCCTTCCCCTTAAACGGGACGCCAGCCCCCACAAGGAGCCACTCTCCCTAGAGACCCAACAACATAAAAACCAAGGGTTGTACCATCAAAATAAGAATATTAGATCACAATCGAGAAGCATGCGAGGCATTACCCATCTCGCTATAAATACAAATTTCCAAGTCTCAACAAATTCCGTACAACCCTTTTAAAATCATGAAACCAAAACACTTGCCACATCAAGGGCCCATAAAGAGAGAGAACATCAATTATCAATCATCTCAAGCCTCTGGAAGCCAAAAGAATGAAAACCCATAAACAAAGGTAAAGTGAAGCAACATGAGTGTTTCTCCAATAATTCAACACAAGGATAAAATTTCCTCAAATATGAGAGTAAATCAGAAAAAGCCATAACAAGGAAAGATTCATCAAGACCCATCTACAAATTAACAATGGCGTCACCTCAAATAGGAAAAACGCAAAAGAAAATCAACCTTTAATTCACGAAATCACTAAATGAAACCAAAAGCCACCAACTAGGCATTCCATGGGAGACCTCAATTTTCTCCTCACAAGAACCCCCTTATGATGGTACGCAAATCACTTTCATAAAAACAACATAGCAATGACAACAATAATTGCAAGGCCACCATATCTAATTTCAATTCAAAAAAAATAATGAGTGAATACATTAAAATAAGATCAACCACCCCATCCAAACCACATAAACAACTTTGATACAAAATAAATCAGAAATCTAAGAAGATCAACCTCCCACAACTCATCAACAAAATACAAATTTCCAAATACATTGCAACACAAATTTAAAAGACAAAGGATTCCTTGAATCAAAACTAACCTCCAAAGGCATTCACACCAACATGGAACAATCCTTCAACAATAGAGGTAAAAGCATGCAACCAGGTATCCAAGGGACCAATTTAAGGACACCTTAAATACTCAACCACTCACAACCCACAAAACACTTGCATAACAACAACCACAAATTCAAATGAGAACAATATTTATTAACAAATCAATTAACGACCAGAACTAATTTACTTTACAACTTCCCCAACGGAATTACTTAATTAACTAAAACAATTCATGATAACCATCACAAGTATTCAAAAAGACTTATCCATAAAGAGAACTTACAGTCAACCATTAAATGAATATAAAGGAAATCAATTTCCAAAAGATTAAAATTCCCTTTTTACCAATAAACTATCCAATTTGAGAATACCCTAATCAAACACTAATCATACCCATACATTTAAATTTCCTCTTTCATCATACTCACTTAACATTCACTTCCAAAATTTAAATTAATTGTGAAAACCATTTAAGACCAATTGTCTATAATTTAAAATGTCAATAATAACAATACTCTACATACATAAACTACATATTAGAACTTACCACCTTAAAATCTTAAATCTATCTAAATAAATTTACACACACACTTATGTTTAAAAACCACTACGCATTTATATTTATTTTAATTCTTTTTGAGGAGGGGATGTAAAAAGAGAAAAGATCTGTTCTACGAATCCAACAATACTACAAGATGAAATATAAAAAGAACAACTTATTTAATCCCATAATAAATTCTATTCCCAAAAATATTCACATTTAAACAAGAATTAAATAAACAATGCTGTTTTACTTTCGTAAACAATATCCACTCAAAGTTATAATTTAACAAATCCATAAGACAGATTTTTTTTCTTTTAATATTTTACTATTATTTTCATTGTAACAAATTTTGCTTTATTTTTAATCAGAAAAGAAATAGAATCTAAGTGTGAATATCTATTCTATAAATAACAGTTAAATTACAAAAATAATAATTTTAATCAGAAAAGAAACAGAAATAGAATATATTTATACATTTTTTTAACTAACAGTTAAATTAACAGAATATATATATTAAACAGATTTAAAACAGTATAGATATATTTTCTTCTTGAATAACAAAAAAATTGATTAAATAATACTACAACCAGAATTAATAAATTAATCTTTATATATATATATATATATATATATATATCTACAACATATATATATATATACATATATATACATATATATATATATATCCAAATAAAAATCCGCACAGAATTTTAATATATAAAAATCGCATATTGAAAATTATATTTACAAACATTAAAATTTAAATGGGGATTTAATCCCAACACGGCCATGAGCCGGTTAGTGGGTAGGCGGACATCTGAGGGCCGCACCACGGCCAGTCAAAGAGGCTGTCGTTATGGGCGATCTATAAATTTGTCCATGTCATTGATTACCCGTCTAACTTTAAAGAAGGCGATTATTGGTGGAGATGCAATGAGGCCGTCCCCCACACAGCCTATATACATATACATATGAATAAAAAAATGAAATCAAATGGTATGAACAGTGCGACGGGTTTTCACAATTTCAAATTTCCAAACAAATTTCCATTAGATTATAAAAATATATATATATATTTATATATATATGTATATATATATATATATCTAATATATATATATATATATATATATATATATTTTCAGAGGTTCGAATATTACAGTAACAGAGAATTTACTGTTCACATGAAATTCACTATGCATGATTGAAATAAAAAGTTTTCTAAGGAAATAAATATATATATGAACCAAAAATTCGAGGAGAGGTAATTGTTTTTCAAAACAATAACAAAATTTTTAAAATAAAATGAAATAACAGCATGTTGTTTAATTCCCAGATTTCAATTAAAACTCCTCTTTTAAAATAACCAGCCACAACCTAGAAACCCCAGAAATTTCATCAATCTAATAACAATCCCCAATTTCCTTTTAATTAAGCTGTGGCTTGATTGAGATTTTCTTACTTACTATTTCAATCTTAAATGCAAATTTAATTCACAAGCACAAATCCCTATTTTAACAGAGGTAAATAAATTAAAGAAGGAACCTGGCATCCTTCGCTTGTAGAAGATTGAAGAAGCTTCGATCCTTTTTCTGTATCAATTTCCCTTGCTACAAATCTTCCAGCAACTGATCCGAATCCTCCTTCCTCTTCACCAATTTCTCCACAAACAAAAAAGAACTAGGGACAGAAAATTGATTGGAAAAGAAATTTCTCCAGCATTCCAAAAGCCATCCCTCCAACAAGGAAAAACCCTTATTAAATTCTATGCCCAGGAATCCTTTCAATTCCTCTTCCCGCGAATACCAAAAGTCACTTCTCCAAAAATGAAATTTAATTACATTCAAATCCACAAAAGATGGAGTTTTATATTTGTTTATTTATTTATCATTTCCACAATCAATTTAAATAAACACATGCATATTAAAATAATTAAAAACAACTATTTACAAAATTTTCTTCAAAACACCATTAATATTTTTGCAAACTACCACAACTTTTATTTATTTATTCTTCATATTCTCCAGCTCTCTTCAACTTCCAAATGCTCTATAGGTGAAGTTTCATTTTTGGCTTTAAAACACTTCAGCTTCCTTTAAATCAATTTATCTAATAATATCACATTTACTTATAACGAATTAGATTAATTTGATCATTTGTTCTAAATCATTTGATTTGATTTAATTGATTATTATTTTAATTCCTAATTATATTTTAAATAACCTTGCAATTTCATTTATGATTTAATTAATTATTTAAACATGATTACTAACATATTATATTTTCCACACAATCAAATAACTTAGTAACCAATGAAACACACACACACACAAGTCCAAAACAACTGACATGGAGGGGTATTACATTTTTTTATAATTTTTTCCAAAGTAAATAATTAATTATGATTTTTTTATTACAAGTTTTAAAAAATATAAAAAACTTGTATGTTTGACCACCTTAACTCAGTCAAAACTTCATGAAATTTAATTTTTATTTTTTTAATCCTATAGTATGTGAAGCATATAATGTGATGCATTTTTTTTATTCAAAAAATGTTATACCTTTTGAAAGCTATAGATGTTTATCAATCAGCTTATCAATTAGGACTTTAGTCATAATTTGTATAGAAAATGAATAATAATTACTTTTTTAATTCAAAGTAAAGTATAATTTATATTGGTGGAAATTTGAGAATCTCCTTTTAAAAACCCTTTTGTTTCATTAGTTTTGGGTAAAAAAAAGGTCGTCAACCACATACCCATCATATTGCCACTTTTTGGCCCATCATGATCCTACACATACCCTTTCATCAATTTTAGGTAAAAAAAAAGTCGTTAGCCACATTCCCTACACATACCCATCATATCACCACTTTTTGGCCCATCATGATCCTACACATACCCTAAACATTAGTTGGAACAAAGGTGAATTAATCCAAAAATAATAATTATTTGATTAATAGCTATTTTTGTTGATTTTAACTCAATAATGCTAATTATTTAATTAATTGATTAGTGTTGGCCTCCTACAATGATTTAATAACTAATACTTATAGTTGTGATTCAGTGACTGGAAATATAACCTAAATAGTTAATCAATCATCATGAATGTACATTTAACTTGTCAACTCAAGGACATGAACTTGAAATGGGTTAGCACAATATTTGCACTAGGGGCTCAAGTAGCCATTGCATTTTATGACTAAGAAACACAATTAACTAAAAGTAAATTGCTAGAAAGAAGTGAAGAAATGCTAAACATCAACCAAAAAATATGCTAAGCTAAAATGGAAAATATGAATGGAAATATAAACAACAAATAGGAAACTACTATGTATTCTTTGGTTCCAAGAGCAATCACAAAATGGAATTCTAGTGGCTATAGGAATAGTTGATGTTAGATGTCTAACTAAGCACCAAACAACAAGTAATACTAAGCTAATGCTAAACTAAGAGGACATATTACTTACCAAGTGGGCCCCCTTAAATTAATAAGTATCATCTAAACTAACAAGAACTCAAATGCTCAAACTCATAATTTTATTTCATTCATGCTATAAATCATACATGCAAAGAGTAATGTATCTGTATTGCTGAAATTGGAGGATGTGAGTACAATATCAAATTGTGAAACTTTTGATGAAGGAGCATTAGATTATTATTTATACTACAACTAAATAGGGGAAAGTGGAACGATGGTAGTTATGCATGCAAGGAATCTAGCCAGACATGCAAGTCAAGTAAAGATTCAACACAGTAGTAACACCCATGCATGCTTGATAATTAAGGTCCACTACAAGGTAGTTATGCTTAGTTGGATGAAGAATCTTTGTTGTCGGCTTCCTTTGACTTGGAGTGATTCCTCAGCTGGACACTATGGTGCATGCCCAACTAGCAGTTTCTACCTCAACTTAGCTTATTAAATCTGCATGACAGAGTCAATACACATAAGAACTGCACATCTATAACCACTCTAAGAAACATCGATTAATCACATGAAAAATCAATATAGATAACCCACATATTATACCAAATGTCATTAAAACTTTCCAAGATAGGATATTGTCAAATTTCAATGGTTTGAGGGAAACATTATGCCAATACCAACACTTAATCATCAAATTCCATGACTTCTATTAGCAAATAGACTATATTTTTTTCCCAAATTTAGACAAAAAACTAGGCTCATCGATTAGTTCAAGATGATTTACGAAGAAATGGTGTTAATTAGGTATAATAAAATGTATAGTATTAATAAGGACTTTTTAAGTGTCTACACTCATAATATCTTTTCCATGTAGCATTAGTAGGAGGGGTGTCCGGTGGTACATATCAATTTACAATAGACATCCACACATCAAATCCTAATGATACCAAGTATCTCTTCATCAACAAACTTTGAAAGGTATAATATGTTCCATCAAACTGGGGTGGCTTGTTTATCCATGAGGAACTTTCTTGACTAGCTATTGTGTTCACAAATCCAAGAATTTACGCAAGTTGGTTAAGGTTCTCCTAGTGAACCTGGGGCTCTGATACCAATTTTTAGAACACAAAAATCTACTAAGAGTGGGGGGTAAATCAGTAGATAATAAATTTTTAACCTTTTGAAACTTTTGAGCAAACAAAATTCAAGAACCTTAGTGTGTAGATTGAAATACGAATTGAAACAACAAAAAATGGGGTTAGAGATGTTATAATATGGCTTAGGACATAAAACACACCCACTTTCCAATTATTTCATTGATGGGTAAACCTAGAGATCTCAATGCAAAGGAGAAAGAGACCTTGCAATAAGGTTGTCTTAGGTGTTGACTATAAACAATGAGTGGTTCGCCACCAAGATAAGGCTTGGAAATACAAATTCAATGCAAGATGAAATGCTTAACCCTAATATGATGCAATATTTCACTAAGTGACCTAGAAAAGTATGTAAAAAAAATAAGTTGTGAGATGAAATGTGTTCACCTAGGAATATGAAGATGACTAATTCAAGGGTAAAAGCACAAACCTATGTCACACTTTTGGCCAAAAAAGTAATTCCAAGTGAATTACTTTTAGGCAACATGTTTTTGGTTGAGAGGGTTCCGACCAAAGCCACGGGGCAATGACATGGCACCTATGTCTAGTACCTTTTCAATCAAGTGACTTTTGGCTAAAATATTTGACATTGGTTTCATGTATATTTTGAGAACTTGATTCCTTGCTAGTTCAATGTTTGTAACATTATCATCAATGAGATCTTGGATCAGATTCTTGAGTCTCATGCAACTTGTTGTTGTGTGCCCCTTTATTTTGTGAAAATAACAAAGGTGCTTCTTTTTATACCATGGAGGCTTAACTTGAGGCTCTTGGTAATTTTCATAAACAAGGACTTTGATGAGATTCACTTGTACCAATTGTTGCATGATAGATTCAATTGGTTCCCCAAGTGGCATGTATTTTTGTTTAGGGGGATATTTATTCTTTGGGGGTGGTCCCCCTTGAGCATTTATGTTGTTGAAAATTTGATTGCTTGGTTGTTGTTGTGATGATTGGTTGATTTGTGGGGTGCTTTGAGTATTTAGTTGTAGTTTTTGGTACATTTATTGTGTATTCTACCTTGAGGCATTGATAACAACTTCTACGTCAATGACACCATCATTAGTAACATTATTTTTCTTGGCCCATGAGTGAGGTTTGTCATTGTAACATGTTGATTGTCAATTTTTTTGATATGTGGGTGTGACCCTTGTGCTATAACATATATTTCAATTTTTAGTTCTTTGGGGATCAATTGGTCATAAGTTGTAATACATTTCATTTTCAAGGGGAAATACAAGCTCCCTTCAAGGTTGGAGATAATGGTCCTAATTTATTGTTCTTTAGGCATGGACCATTTTCTCTTTCTAGCTCTAGATCTCCACCATTATAGGAAGGTTGCAAATGTATCTCCCATGGCTTGTTTGAGGCTAGATTGTTCTTCTAGACTTACCTCCACATATAGGTTAAAAGAGTATTTTTTAATGAATAGATTCATGATTTCTTGGAAATTTTTTATTTCAGGAGGTAAGCAAGAGAACCACTCCATGGCAGGACCAACAATTCATTGAGGGAAAAGCTACATAAGATAAGAATCATCATATGCTACTTCCATATAGCGTATGTGTAACTCTCTGATATGGTCCTCCAAATTTCCTTTCCCACAATATTTTTCAAATTTTGGTATCTCAAATCCTTAAGGGTGTTAAGTCTCAAAAAGATAGGTTTTTCGAACCACAAAAGGGTGCCATTATCTTGATACATTTTCTTCCCATGAATGAGGTAACAAAGATTTTGATTACCTCCTACTCTTTAGGCTCTACAAAACCTAGGTGGGTGTACCTGAATGATAGGTAGAATTTTAAGGCTATGATCTCTAAATTAAGCAATGTACTTGAAATGGCACATGAGGTGAAGTAGATGTTAGGCTAATTATTGCTTCTTACTAAACTATTTTGAAAATAAATAATATAGATGTCGTTCATATGAGTTTAATATAAAATGACTAGTGCCTACACAGTTGGGTAAATGGAGTTTAGAGGTGAATGATGATTTTGGAGATAGGCTTTTGTAATATGGGTAGACTTACTTTTCAACTTAACTCAAATAGTTGGGAAATTTTAAAAGTTTTCACCTTGTGAAAACTTGCAATTATATCAGTTATTTGGACTCTTCTTAGGGTATGTGTAGGATCATCATGGAAAAAATAGGCCCTTAAGTGGCAAAAAATTCAAAAAAATCAGAGTTAGGAAACTTGATGTTAAAATTTGAATAAGTTACCTATATTATTTCAAAAGTATGTAACAATAAAATTTGTAGCAAATTGAATGTAGTTTTTAAACTACTAGGATTGTTTAAAAAAAAATCTATTTGGTGAAAATTTGAAATTTCAATGCAATGGTACTTAAATTTCAGGGAAAAAATAAGAAGTAGGTGTTTGTCTGACCACCCTAACCACAATAAAATGATAATAATTTTTAATAATATTTTATATATAATTAGAGGACTCATGCCCTGATGTGATGCATATTTTTTTGTAATTTTTTTCCATTTATATAATTAATTATGAATTTTCTATTACAACTTTTTAAAACCTATAAAAACTCGTATGTCTAACCACCTTAACTTGGTTAAAATTTCATGAAGTTCAATTTTTGTTTTTTTAATCATATATTATGCGAATCATAGAATGTGATGCATGTTTTGGATTCAAAAAATGTGATACCGTTTGAAAGTTATAGATGTTTTCCAATTAGCCTATCAATTAGGACTTTAGTCATAATTTGAATAGAAAATGAATAATAATTACTTATTAAATTCAAAGTAAAGAATAATTTATATCGTTTGAAAGTTGAGAATCTCATTTAAAACCCCTTTTCATTTCATCAAATTTGGGTAAAAAACTAGTCCTCAACCACATACCCATCATATTGCCACTTTTTGGCCCATCATGATCCTGCACATACCCCTTAGTGATCCTAGTGATATCCCCTTATGCTACTATGAAGTTGTGAAAGGATTTAATTCAAATGTGAAAGGAAAACAATTAAGATAACCTATTCAAATGGACTTTAATCCAAATAGGAACCTATTAAATTTGATCTCTTAAAAGGAAATTTAATTCTTCTACACACAAAAACTAGTCAACAACATCACACAACTAAAACAAATGTGTATTGAAAAATTAAATGTATTTCCACATGTCCAATTTGAATAACGTAAAAACTCACTTCAAAGACAACCAAATAACATATAAGCATATGAATCCACACAATAGTTGAAAAATTGAAAGAAATTCAATAATTATGCATAACCTTCTCTATTGTATTTATCTTTAAATAATATACATTATAACAATCATTTTTGACATGAGATGGATGGGAAAATGGGTGTAATCTATCTTCTTACTAATGCCTACCCTAAATAGGAAAGATGATATAATGATTCTTTTTGAGTCTTCGTCTCTCTTATATATATGAGAGGCAACTGTATACAGCTAAAAATGGTCATCATATTCAATTAATTAAATACAACCTATTTATTTAATGCTTCAACCACATATAAATAAGGTCTTCATTTATATTGTTCACCATTCTTTTAATTCTCCAAAATCACATTCTCCTAAATAATTAAATAAACAAAATACCCTAAACATGTTTATTTAATTAGCCTTCCTTAATCCCGATTAAGAATTAGAGCACATTTCTACAAAATTTCGTGTGCCACCTCATAAAGGTCACATGAAAATAAATAATCCTAATTATTAATTAGAATTATCCTCACACACTTACACCAATGGGAAAAGGTACATGTGTTTATTCCCCCACACTTCCAACAAACTTGGAGCACATGAGTCTTTGTTTCACACACTTGGGAATCCCATACATTTGGCATTTTTCCAATTGGTTAAAGGATTCTCTCCACACAAATGGAATGATGTCTTTGGTCAAAGGGACAACATCCTGATTCCTTTCATCTTCACCGTCTATTATTTCTCCTTTGAATCTAGATTGTTTATAGGTGCCACCTCAAAAAATGCTTGAGAAACCCTATAAATACACCCTCTTTCCTTAGCATTTATCATAAACAATGTAAGTAAAGTCCTTATGTAGGTTTATCTTAGGAGCTTGGAGCTTTCATGGAGTCTTATACTTAGTTTTCATATCATGTGTTACTTTGCATTCTCATCTTAGATTAATTAATTGCTTCATAATTACATTTTATCATCCCCATTGCACCATAGTTACATTTTAGGTTACTTTGTTTTGTGTTTTCATTTGATCATATGCATAATCATGGATAGTTCATTTTAGTTTCATATCATCTCACTCATCTCCACTTGTTCATTTTTCATGAACATCATCCTTCATTTATCATCATATCCATTATCCTTTTCATCATTTTGTTTCATTTAGAAGCATACCACTAATCATTCCCACATACATTTGCACATAGAAATCATCTTAGCTTGCATATTAAGCATCAAATCTTGTTTTCTAGGTAGTCATTTTAACAACCTTTGTGCCAATAGAAATCTGAGAGCCAAATGGCTTAATAAATCCCTAGAAATAGAGGACAATGATACATATTTGAAAGGTTTGATTGTATTACAAATAGAGTAGTTTTAATTGCTTCAAACTTTGAATGTAAACCATCTCATTAAGGTTTGTTTTGACATTAGAATACTCTACACATTTGACATACGCACAAAATGGTTCCCATTATGGGGCCTTTGCCTCATTTATTGCTAACATTTTTACAAATTTTGTGATTGTAGGTTCAAATTGAAGAATTGAGAGCCTTTTGCACTTGTTTTAAGACAATTCTAGGCTATTTTTGGAGTTATGGTTCCTCTTGTATCTATTTTGGCACCTCTTGCTTGAGTTTTGAAACCTCTTGCAAGTTATTCTGAGGCTATTTACACCTGTTCCAGGACCATCCTGGGCCACTTTTAGAGTTTTTGCACCTATTGCACCTATTTTGGTGTCTCTTGCTTGAGTTTTTGTACATCTTGCAAGTTGTTTTGAGACTATTTTCACCTATTTTGGGAGCATTCTAGGCCACTTTTAGAGTTTTAGTGCTTCTTGTACCTATATTGGTGTCTCTTGCTTGAGTTTTGGTGCCTCTTGCAACTTGTTTTGAGACCATTTTCACCTATTCTGGGACCCTTCTACACTATTTATGGGGTTTTGGTGCCTCTTGCACCTATTTTGGCACCTCTTGCAAACTATTTCAAGGAGCTCTAGCTTGTCTAACTCCATTTTTGAGGTTTTTGTCTTTGTTTTGGCACCTCTTGTCTCTATTTTGGTGCTTTGTCTTTGTTTTTGGCACCTCTTGCAGTTTGTCACCAAATCAGAAACTCACATTCTATGTTGTGCATTTTCAAATTTTCCCATAATTCATTGTCAAAGACTCAAAACATAAACTACTAACATATTGTAGGGGTTGGATGTTATTCACTTGTTTTCCTTTTGGTTAAGATAAGAACATAGCTTAATTAAAAGGTTAACGAATATCATGTTTCCTATTGGTTAAGTTAGGAACATAGCTTAATTAACAAGTTAATAAACACCATGTCTTTTGTATGTAATGGATGGTAGGTATATGATCTCCCTTAACTGGGTTATCCTAAAAGCTAGACCCATTCTTGTTTATGTACAAGTGTAAGTGTAGTATATGGCATGATTTCTCTCTTTATTCATGCGAAATAAAGATCGGTCGAACTATGGGTATAATTGATTGCTTTTGTTTATCCTAGAGGGCCTTCCTTGTGGGAAAAAATAATCACCCAAGGGAATGACCCAACTGGTAACATGCTAAATCCGAGCAACTTCCAACTGGGATATAAATATGGATACTTGAGGAAAGTTCAAGTATCACATGGGTGGCTTTGAAGAGATGGGTTGAAAGGGACTCTTGCCACATGGGTCACTCGCTATGAATGGAATCTCTGAATTTAAACCCTAGTTCTAGATTTTCTAAAATCCTTAATCTATTATTTGGTGTGGGCATCTGTAGGATCATCATGGAAAAAATAGGCCCTTAAGTGCCAAAAAATTCAAAAAAATTGAAGTTAGGAAACTTGACATATATTTGAATAAGTTATCTCTATATTATTTCAAAAATGTGTAAGAATAGAATCTGTAGCAAATTGAATGTAGTTTCTAAACTACCAGGTTTATTTTTAGGAAAAGAAAATCTATTTGGTGAAAATTTGAAATTTTAATGTAGTAGTACTTAAATTCTAGGGAAAAAATAAGTAGGTGTCTGTCTAACCACCCTAACCACAATAAAATGATAATATTTTTTTATAAGATTTTAGATATAGGTAGAGGACTCATGTCTTGATGTGGTGCATATTTTTTTAGTTTTTTTTTTTCAAATAAATAATTTATTATGAATTTTTAATTACAACATTTAAAAAAGAAAAACTTGTATATCTGACCACCTTAACTTGGTGAAAACTTCATGAAATTAATTTTTAATTTTTTTAATCCCATAGTATGGAGAGAACAGAATGTGACGCATGTTTCAGATTCAAAAACTATGATACTATTTGAAAGCTATAGATGTT
>VDFB02329849.1:0-14350 GCA_007258455.2 Sequoia sempervirens
TTAAGACATAAAAATAACTTACACTCTAATATGATTCAACACTTCTCAAAGAGTATGGTTAATCAATCAAGACAACATCTTGTTACTGATTGGGCCATCATGTGTATATGTATACAATGGAGTTGTTTGGTGCAAACGATGCACTCGTAATTGATTAATGATTAATATATTGATCTTTTGAAGTGGCAAAAAAAATAGTCAAATTTTTTTGATGAAAATTGCTAAGGCATGACATATATATTGACATATCTGAAGATACTTCTCAAGTCATATATAGATAACAAAGCAACACTTCAATCCTATCCGTTTTAGCAACTTTGAGCTAAGGCAATATAAATATAAACCTACACGTAACCACTATTATTGACTAGACTCAATTACCTAAATTTATATAATTCAACTTCGCTGAATTCAAAATTCGTTCATATATCAAAACACTTCTTCTTAACATTTTTATTCACACCCCTAATTTACTTCCTCCAACTCCTTTCTCTTGAGAATCTTAATTAATTCTATAACAAAGTTATTCTTTTATTCTAACCTCATAATTACATGCATTTGCGCATATATAAATATATGTATAAATACTTATATTTCAAACAAAGACATTCCAAATAATAAATCAGAGGACACATCCATGCATATATATACAAATATTTACTAAATAACATCTCTATTTCACACTTTTCGCATATTACACCAATACACAAAATACTATAGACATAGATAGATTTATACCCTCATAAATATACAAATATTTCTATAAATACCCCTTAAGAAATAACTAGTCCCCTTAGACCCCCTTAACTCAATTTATTTACTTGATATACAGTTTTCTAATTCCTTAATCTTGATATCACTTTGTTATGCAATTTTCTAGATAACCGAGCCAAAATGCAACATTTTTTTCCATATGAATTAAAATGTGAACTGAAAATTTGTTATTATACGCATAGATACATATACACTATAAATAGCTTGCTATATGAAAAATATTTATCAATCATGTGATGGTATGCATTTATAACATGACTATATGACATACAAATTTTAATCTGTGACCACACTCACAGATTACATTACATGAATCACCATAAAACAAAGATAGAAAGTTGGTATAATGCGCACTTAAGAAAGCAAATCAGCGGGAAAAAGGGTAAGAAAATTGATGGCTTCAACAGGGAATAAAAAGGCTAGCAACCAGTGAACACATATATAGCAACATCGACAAAAGAATTTCACCAAGGCTATGACAACCAAGGCTTAAATTTGACGGTCCACCTTGCACATCATGATTTTTTTTTTCTATGGTTTAGTCTTCATTATTGCCTTTCGCATGACAATTATTTTTTTTTTTCTGCAAGTCAAATTTTATATAATAAGACACTAATAGGCGAGGAACAAGAATATTTTCAGCATAAGGCACATGCCTCATCTCTGCCATAGAAGCATTGTCAATACCTAGGCGACCATCTCTTGGAATAGGTCGAAAAAGATGACAATTTTTCACCTGTTGTCCATTCATCTCAAATTTAAAAAACCTCAAAGTCTGTTATAAATTTGATTTATGATAGTATTAGCATAGAACTTGTAACATACTAACATTAAAATCAAACTAACAAATCATAATGCATTTTCTTAAAAGAACAAAAAAAAGAAAAGAAAATAATCTTACTCTTCTATGCAGCAAAATTGTTTTCTTTTTTGTTGTAAGTTGTAACTGTGCAGCAAATTTTTTTTACTTTTTGCAAATCTTCTTTCTTTCTTGTTGCAAGTTGTAAGTGTGCAAATTTTATTTTCCCTTTTCTTACTTTTTGTTTTTTTTTCTGCAACTTTGGAGTCTAAATAATGAAGATTAAACTCTACAACCAGATTAATAAAAGAAAAATGAAATATATTGCATTAGTAAAACAAAAAATGGTTTGAAGGAGAATATTGTTGTTTTTATAAAAAAATCTATTAAAGAAACTCAAAAATATTTAAAATCTTTACAAAAATCTAAAAATTTGAGATTTTCTTTTTCAACAATAGAAGTTTGCATTAAAAAAAAAAAGTTTCTTTTTTTTTATGAATAGTTGTTTCTGGATTCAATTGTGTAAGCTTTTTTTATTCAAAAAAGCTTACACAATCGAATCTAGAAACAACTATTCATATTCTTATGGATTGTGGAAATCTAATAGCATTGGTTCTATTTTTTTATTAAAACATAGAAAAAGTTTCTATTAAAAAAATAAAAAATAAAAGTATATATAGTGTAACTGTAAGTGTGCAAAAATATCTTTTCCTTTCTTTAAAAAATTCTATTAAAGAAATTCAAAAAGTATTTAGAATAAAAGAAACTTAAAAATATTTAGAATCTTTAAAAATCTAAAAATTTGAGATTTGTTTTTTCAACAATAAAAGTTTGATTTTTTAAAAAACAAGTTTTTATTCTATTATTAAAGCATAGAAGAAATTTCATATATATATATAATACGGTCAAATTTTCAAATTTTCATATTAACTGTTTTTTTTACAATTTCTAAAATAAAGTGCATGTATTAGCATACAGTTAAAAAAAAAAAAATTATTGTATTTTACAGCTAAAATCTTCAAATACTGATTTACGGCCATCAAATTTAAGCCTGGATGACAAGGAATACAAGCATAGGGGAAATGCGGTTTGATCAAATCATATGCCATTCAAAATCAGTGACCATCGATTTGTTTAGACTTGATTGCCCAAAAAGGAACTTGGAACCTGTTAAGGACATCCATCAAGGAATGAAGGGATAGAGGAATGAGCCGCACTGCACCTAAATTCATCTCCAACATTGTTGGAGAGAAATTGTTCTAAGGAATATGAACCATTCCCATTACTTTAATCAGGTACAATGTTCTTGAGGAGAATTTTGGTGATGCTAAATGAAACAAACTGAAAGGTAGGCTTGCACTGTAATAATGCGCCCAGGCAGACGTGCATGCAAAATGCGTAAGCATAGGTAGGGCACGTGAGTGGACTTATTAATTAGGCTTTAGAAACTTGCAAGAAAATGCAATCGGTAGGTTTAAAGCCAAATTCAACCGCATTTGGTAGTAGACATAAAAGAAAATTGTGGCAGCACAGACAATGTACATGAACCTTTTGGAAAAATGCCTCAAAGAAATGCAGTCTCATGGAACGTCGTCCATGCAGGATATGCACACATTGGATTTGTTTAAAGGCTAAAGAAACTTTTAAGCATACGCAATTGGCGGGTGTAAAGCCCGGATACACAACCTTATCCAGCGTCCTCCCTGTCGCGCCAACAAGGGAGGCTGCAACAGGGTATGAGCATCCGTTCAAAGCATAGAGGTAGGGGAAAGAAATTTTTTTGTCAGATATTGTAATTGGAAATGTTGAGTTGGTCATGCGTGCCAAAATGTGGAATCAAAGACAGGGCTCGTGTACTTTTGACAGGATGCCTGAAAGAGATGCCATCTTAAGGACCGCAACGATTTTAGGTTGTGCACAAAATGGATTTATTGAACAGGACTTTCAAGGAAAAACTTTCAAGCAACTGCAATTAACAGGTTTAAGGCCGACTTACCTTCAGATTATGCACAGATTATACCATGTGAGTTCTAGTTCCACAAGATTTCCCGGATGCCCACTACCTATGCCCCAAATAAATGGAAGCTTTCCAACAGGGTTCAGACACCCATTCAAATATATGCCCCCAACAGAAAAGTATGCAAAATGTGAATGCAAAGACAAGGCACGTGGACAGTTTGGCAGAATGCTACAAGGAGACGCGGCCTCCTAGAATGCGATGACTGCCAGATATTCCCCATGCAAAGCAAGACACGAAAACCTATACCGGGTGTCTAAACTGGTTTTGATGTTTCTTATTTTACCATGCGTGCAAACCAAAAGCAATTATATTTTGCAAATGGACTCTTGTTGATTATAAAATGGATATTCAATTATAAGAAAATATGTATTTTAGAAAGGTTAGGTTTCTATTGTGCAAATTTTATGTCATGTTTACTTTGCAAGGAGATGGAAAGTGTATTGCAAATTATAAATTTATGTCAAATGAAACTCCTTTCTACTTTTTGATAGTTAACTAATCAATAATATAATATTTCAATAAGTATAATTCCACATAACTATAATTGTATTTCATAAAAATAGTTGATCAAAGAGAAATTTAAGTCATATAGAGGTCTCTACATGATTATGTATCTTCTATAGATGAATACAATCCTATCCATAAACTTTCAAAATACATCATACATTCATTCATCACTTTTTCATCACTTTAGAATGCTCTATACATTACAACTCAATAATGATGAAAATATTGTTTTCTCCTAATAGGAAATGCATATATATATTTAATGATATCTTAGATCTTTTTATATATATGTGCAAAAAAATTGACTAGGTAACCTTGTTCTATTATAGCTGATCTTCCTCAAATTTAATTCCATGAAGGAATAGGCTAAGAAATACCCTTTAATTTGTATTCAAGACTAATTTCAATAACAAAACCTATCAATGCCTAAATTAATTAACTCCCATAATGATGGCCCATGCCCGAGGATATTTCTCTATAATAGTTTCATACATTATCTTCTTATCTAGAGTTAAGATCCCCATATCTTGCATTTACTGTCCTCCAACATTATTTATTTTAAATAATTAATATCACCTTCTTCTTTTTTAAAAACATACTACTTCCAATTTAATTTAGGTTACCATATAAATCAAATTTAATTTAATTCAACGTGACACACAAATCAATCAAACGACTTACCCAAATGTCATGAAGGCCAAATGCGGAGAGGCACTACATTAAGTCTACTTAGGGAGAATATTCCAATTGAATATGCCACATGGGAAGATGAATAATTTGTACTAAAGGATGTGCATACTTGGTGAGTCTATCCATAACAACCAAAATTACATCAAGATTATTAGATTTTGGTAGACCTGTAATGAAGTTCATTGATATTTCCTCCCAACGTTGTGTTGGAATGCCTAAAGGTTGTAAGAGGCCAAGAGTCTTTATTGTTTAACCTTTGTTTCTTTGGCATATTAAACATTCAACCACAAATTTCTTGATATCTCCTTTTAAACCTTACCAAAAGAAATATTTCTTTATACGATGATAGGTATTTAGAAACCTTGAATGTCCTATTGGTGAGTCATGCATTTGAGATAATATGTCCTCTTTTAAATTCATTTTTTTACATAAAAATATTCTCTTTATATCATAATGAATCTTCTTTCCAAACATACTTATCTAAAAAAGATGGTTCATGTTGAAGTTTTAGAATGAGATCATGTTTTCACTCTTTTTGTGCAACTTCTAACCATTTTAGTTGTATTAAGGAAATGGAACAAAAATTTGCTTCCTATACTTCTTATCGAGAAAGGGCATCAACTACAATATTTTATTTACCCTTTTTATAAATGATTTTAAAGTCATATCCTAGCATCTTGGTAACCCATTTTTGTTGTTCTGATGAGGATAGTCATTGTTCTAAAAAGTATTTTAAAATCTCATGATCTATCTTGACTTTGAAATTCCTTCCCATTAAATATTGATTTCATTTTTAATTGCATGAATAATGGCTAACATTTTCTTCCCATATGTGGGCTTTAGCAAGTTTTTCCCTTTGAGTTGTTAACTCTAAAATGCTAATGGAAACCCTTCTTGCATTAGTATTGTCCCAATTTCATGTCCAAAAGCATCACATTCTACCATAAATTTTTTAGAGAAGTCTAGGGTAGCAAGTATTGGGGTTGACATGAGAGCTTCCTTTATTATTTGGAAGGCCTGAGTGGCTAGCTCTAGCCGTGAAAAGGAATCCTTCTTTACATTGTTAAGGGTGATGCAATATGAGCATAATTATGAAAAAAAATTCTATAGTATCCTATACGACCCAAAAATTCTCTCAACCCTTTGATATTTTTAGGTTTTGGTCATTCTTTTATTGCAACAATCTTCTTGGGGTCTACCTTAACACCTTCATGTGACACATGTGTCGAGTATTTTATTTCTTTTACCCCAAAGACACATTTGGATTGCTTGGTATAGAGTTAATTATCTTCCAATACTTGTACTATCTTCTCTACATGTTTCAAATGTTATTCCCATGATTTACTATAGATAAGAATATCATCAAAGAAATCCACCACAAATTTGTGAAGAAATGGGAAAAGTACTGAGTTCATGAGGATTTGAAAATTTAATGGGGAATTAGTTAAACTAGATGGAATCACTAAGAATTCATAATGTCCTTCATGTTTTTTAAAGCAAGTTTTATGTATATCCTCTTCCTTTATACGAATTTGATGAAAACCAGAATGTAAATCTAGCTTAGCATAGAAAAGTGCACCATTTAGTTCATCTAATAATTCATCAATAGTAGGAATAGGAAACTTATCCTTAAGAGTGACCTTATTAAGTTCCCTATAATCAAGGTACATTCCCCATGATTCATCCTTCCTTTTAACCATAACCACTGGAGATGAATATGGACTTTTACTAGGATGAAAAATTCCTAAATCCAACTTTTCTTGATTATTTTTTCAATTTGTCTTTTGTTCATAAGGATAATGATAAGCTCTAATTTTAGGAGGAATGCTTCCAAGTATTAACTCAATGGCATGATCATGGTCTCTAATTGGAGGTAGACCCTTAGGTTCTATAAAAAAAATTGGTGTTTTTGAATTATCTCTTGAAGTTCTTGTGGATTTTGAGTTTTCACATCTTGTGCTTCTATAAAATTTAGTTGTGCCACTAGACCATATGAACCTTTCTTAATTAATTTTTCCATCATGTGGGAGTAATAATTTGATGTGTTGGTTATGTTACTCCTATAAGTTTACAATTTTTTCCATTAGAAGTGAAAGTCATAAATTTTACATGAATTAAATGTTACTCATACCTCATTCTCAATAATCATTAGTCTCTTCTCATTATTACCACATTTATGGCCCCTAGACCATTTGCTATCACAATACCAACATAGACCCTTTTCTCTTTTCTTTGCTTCTTGTTGAGGAGAGAGATTAGTTATTTGTGTTGGGCTAAAAAGGTTAGCCCCATTTTTGTTAGTAGGATTACCGACATTTTTATCTTTCCATCCTACTATTTGTCCTTGTGTTGATCTTTTTGTAGTGGTGTTTATTTTTTCTATATGTAATGCTCATTGAATTTCCTTTCTAACTATACAAGGTTCCAATAAATGAACATCATGTTTAATTTGTTCATCACTTCCATTGATATAGAGTTGTAGCCTTTGATAAGGTGTCACATCTTGAGTTTGAATTTCCAATCTCATATGTTCAACATTGTATTATGCTACAAACCCTATTTATTTTAAATTTGTAAGTTTGGTGAAATAGCTCCCCTTACATGTTTGCTCATAGTGGGATACTAAGTCATTGGTAAATTCTCTCCAACTAAGTAATTTCCCTTGTTTTTCACCCATCGTTCATTGGTACCATTGATAAGATTCAAATTCTAAATGTAGTGAGGCTATGTCAACCATTGCATCATCTGATATATTATGAAGTTTAAAATATTGTTCCATGAGACTCATCCATGAAGTTACATCTGCACCATCAAACTTACGTATATCTATTTTGCGTAGGTTTAATTTT
The DNA here is from genome assembly GCA_007258455.2 of Sequoia sempervirens. Classification (NCBI taxonomy): domain Eukaryota; kingdom Viridiplantae; phylum Streptophyta; class Pinopsida; order Cupressales; family Cupressaceae; genus Sequoia; species Sequoia sempervirens. The sequence continues at coordinate 7,640 of VDFB02329849.1, forward strand.
GAACCTTGAAAAGATTGACTTATTCCTTGATTTTGTCTATTAGGATTGTACCCACCTTGGTGGCTTTTTGAAACCCTTAATTTGGATAGTATTACCTTTTCAAACCTATAGAACCCCTCATTTAAAGATATTGTAAATGGGTCAAATAAGTTATTCTTAATGAAATGTACCACTTTTTCACAATCTGGTGGGATTATTTAGTCAATTTTTGGTGGTTGACAATAAAGATGGTCATCGATTTCCTCCTTCATAAAAGAGTCCGCTGGTCCTAAAGATGACATGGATTCAAGTTTGTTTTTATTTTGAACTATAGATTCATCTTTATTAACTAAGGGAGGATAGTATCTACTACTAGTTGTAACCATAAAAATTTAGAACATATGCTAAGACTAGTTTTGAATTTTATGGTTTGACTAAAACTTGACCACTAAATTAATGGTCTTATTTTATGATTAATAGTAAAAAAAAATTGGTATGTATGATTAATAGTAAATTACAAAGAATTAACCCTACCTATTTTTTTATAAGGTTTCCAAAATATAATTTATTGTTTCAAATTCCAAAAATTGTAGTCTATAGAACAAGATAATGAAAAAAATTGGCGAAACTTTGACAACTAATTTAAAGAATTTATTATTTTTAATAGTAAATGATAAAGAACATACCCTATCTAATTTTTATAAGCTTTCCAAAAATGTAAAAAAAAATAAAAAAATCCAAAAATTGTGGCCTATGGAGCAAATTAATGAAAAACATAAAATCACGATAACTTTAATAAAACTTACCTTCAAAGCTTGAATTTTTTTCTAAGAACTTACCTGTGGGATACCTCAAAACCAAAAAAAAATCATATCAAAAATTGCATTGATTTGGAAGATATGGCGGGAACAAGAATGATGGTCCAAATCATAGCTCTGATACCACTTGTTATGATAATTCTTGGAAATATTTGTAAAAAATCAGAATAATAGTAGACCACATCGAGGGGGTTACGTCAAGTAATATTAAAATATTATATTAATTAAATAATTGATGATATGATGGTTCAAGAGGAACATCTCCCATTTATTTATAATCTTAACCATGTAGAGATGTACCCCTTCATCCTAATAAATAGTATTTAAGATATTAACTAAAAATAATGTTAATGTTAAGCATTCCACAAGTGCTTAACTCATTATACTTAGGAATATATATTATATTCTTAGGATATGTGATATTAGGGCAATAACATCAAATAGAATATTAGGGACCTAGCACTTTAGTTGTCTCATTGCATAGGATTAAGAAACTTTTCACAATCTTGTCTTGCTCTATCTCTCAACCTTGCATATAAAAGCAAGGCATCTTATTTACATTTCAATCCACATAATCATATTTGGGTTTAATCAAATTAGTTATGTGCATAACTAGGAAATATTTTTCTCTTGTTTCTCTCTCATGGAAGGCATCTTTTGGTGTTGCAGGTGATCATGGAGGTATGAGTCTATTTTTTACTCTAACACGATATCAAAGCTTCAAATCTATAAGCCCCTTCTCAAAATTAGGAGATAATCAAGTATGAGCTTTTGTTGGGTGAACTTTAGGGTAAAAAGGACCTCATCATTGAGTCCAAAGTGCTGTCCAAAAACGCTGTTTCTATGAAAATTTAACTTGTGGTACTAAGAGCCACCTATCACCTGTTCACGACCTACCACCTGAAGGGGATGTTGACAATATTAAAAAGTGATCAAATCCATGGATAACACTTGTTGACTAGTGATCACACCTAGCCAGTTCTTTTTTTCCCCCAATTCACTAAATAGGGCCTTTTTAAAAAAAATTATAACTTTCCTCCAAAGTGTCAAAAATATTCAAATGATATATCAACAAAAAGCTAGTTTTGAGCACTTCACAGTGGTGCAAGCAATTTTTCTATATTTTTCTATAGGTGTAGATAATTTTTGATTGAATTCAAATCTTCATTTTTGGCTCTCAAGCTCATAAACTTTTTCCTAGATCTCCAATTTTTGTAATTCTTGTAGCATTGGAAAGATATTGAAGAGCTATATAAAGTCATCCATGCAGTTTTTCTAGATTCAACCCTAGGTACAATTTATTTAGTTTTTTCCATATTTGCATTATGGAGGATTACTTGGACAAGATAGCACTTGAGAAAGTTTTTCTTTGATCAAATCACTTCATTTTAATTGCATAATATGTTTCTCTAATTTTATCATTTGAGGAGTTTATCATTGTAATATTCATGGTTTATGCAACTCGTCCTTTCATAATCATTATGAATAAGGACAATTACGAGTCTGGGGAAAAAATCATCTTGACACATTGTAGGTGGCATAATATTTTGCCTCATCTTTATGGACTCGTCCCTAAGCCAGAGACACAATGGAAGAAAATAGTTTGGGGTAATAAAATGATTGTATCATAGATTGATTGGTACAACCATTTGTGTTGGTGTATTTTGGCAGATCTCAGAGACTAAGTGCCCAAGCATGGTTTAGATCAAAATTTGGGAGATCTATGGAGATCCACCTAATTCTCCATTCCTAGATGATCCTACATCAAATAGTCACATTCCACTTGATGATGTTGATAATCTAACCTTTGATGATGATATATTAGAGGAGCTTGAATATGATGCAACACTTGAGCATCTTGATAGTCAAGAGACCTCTCCTATAGCACCCACTTCTCCTATTGATATCACAAATCCATCTTTTCTTGCTTCATCAAAGTTTGGAGATGCTTCTTTAAGAGATTTCAATGATTCTTTACAGTAGGTAAATCATAGTCTTTCATATATATCTTTGTGGTATGATTACTTGACAAGTATTTCAGACTTGTTCATAGAGTCTCACATATTAGATTTGGAGGATAAATTTGAGGGGTTATTTCTCCTCTTTGATGATATTCCCATCATATTTGTTGCCACATCATCTTTTTCTTTAAATCTTGTTCAACATCAGTTATCACTTGATCCTAGTTTTCCACCTTCATTATTGATTGGGCATGTTCTTAATTTGATTATGACATCGTCATCTACCATGGACATGGTGGTACATGAGAAAAATTTAGAGACAATCTTCATACATTTGGATTCATATTCCTATCAATTCCTATCCTAAATGAGAAGAATTCCTACATTTTTACTTGGTATTGTTTCTTCTCATAGGGAGGAATGTTGTTTGTAGGAATTAGATCATGTTTTGTCTTCAAGCATCTACCATTTTTGCAATACATTACACATTATGGGGGGCTACATAGTCTCTCTCTTTCCATCTTATGGGGGGTAATTAATTGTATATTTTTTATGGATTTATTCCTTGAGGGAAATGATGAGTCCACCATTCATCTCTTGTACATGATTGTTTTCATGCATTCTCTCTTTTAGAGAGGGGTTTTTCCTCATGTTATTTTTCTCCTTTACTTCATTTGTGAGAAATTATTTGTAAATGGTTACCTAACATGACCTAGCAGTTGGTACCCATCATAATCATCATATTTTTATTCTTGCATTTTTTTTCTGAAGAAGTTGAAAAACCAACTTCACGGTCCCCAAGAATCACCTGCATGCAATCACCTATCACATGCAACAGATATTTAGAACAAAAAAGAAGAGATGTTTTGTAAACCCTCAGAGAAAAAATATGCAAGCAAAAAACCAAAATAATGATTATTGAATGTAATTTTTTTACAAATAATACAAAAGCCTTCAAAAAGGCAATCATGCAAAAAAGCAAGACATGCACAACCCTAATCTTATCTTGAGCAAAAAGATAGCTCAACTAGATTAGGATTACAATTATCCTAGGAATTAAAAAATTCCTAAGTAAACTTATGCTAAAGTGTAATTAAATAATTAATTACACCAACACCCCCCCCCATAAGTGCAACTTAGGGAGACTAAAAAAGCATGCACATAAATGCTAGGATGAATGCAAGAAAGCATGAATGGGTCCCGACAACAAGGCCTAATCAGGTACCCATGTACAAACGCAATAAATGAGGTAGAGAAGGAAAACCCAGTGGGACAAAACCCCCCTACAATGAAATGACTGTTGCAAAGAAGCACTGGAAGAACACTGTGGAGTAACAATAGAATTGCAATCCGGCAAGCAAGGAATATCTACAAGAAACCAAATGAGAATCACTGAAGGACTCAGGTGGAATCATAATAATGCAACAACAGACCCGATTCCACGGAACACTAGAAAACTCACAAACTGGAACAACCTTGGAATCTATGAAGCAATAGTAGATGAAATGATGACAAAATATGGAAACCGTGTATCTCGATGTCGATGACAAATTGAGACTAAAACTCTTCCATGGGAACAAGTATCATAAAGACTCTGGAACATTAACCATAAAAACATGGCCCTCAAACTGAGATGGATCTTGAACCAATGCGGATCAATAACCATAGGCTCCCAATCTGAAGTGTGAACCGATGTGAATATGATATGTGTCAAACTATAAGCAAGATGTGGCCAAAAGAAACTAAGAAACCAGATATAACCCATGCGAGTTGTCATCAAAACAAGATGAGGATCAAAGTGCATGCACACTCTAATCAGATTATTATGCAAGAAACCCCCCTGATGGAACTTTATATCAGTTCATTTATTACAATAACCCAATGATTTTAAAAGGAGAGAATGTTAAATATGCATAAACAGAAAATTGAAAATGAATGTAATTGTTTTGAAAATAATACAAAAGCCTTCAAAAAGGAAATCATGCAAAAAAGCAAGACATGCACAACCCTAGTCTTATCTTGAGCAAAAAGACAGCTCAACTAGATGAGGATTACAATTATCCTAGGAATTAAAAAATTCCTAAGTAAACTTATTCTAAAGTGTAATTAAATAATTAATTACACCAACATTTTCTACTCCTAAGTTTCAATTAAAGGTGGATGTTGGTGTGAATAAGGTATTTTAGCTAGCTAGTTCACCTAGTAGATCCTTTTCATGCATGTTCACATGTTAAGTTTACCTAAGGGTCTAGGAATATTTCTATAAGTCGTAGGTGTCATGTGATCTTATATTATCTTATCATGTCATTTACTTTAGTTGTCTCATTGCATAGTATTAAGAAACTTGTCACAATTTTGTCTTATCCTATCTCTCAACCTTGCCGATAAAAGAAAGGCATCATATGTACATTTCAACCCATGTAATCATATTGGGGTTTAATCAAATACATTGTGACCATATTCAAGAAATATTTTTCTCTTGCTACTCTCTTGTGGAAGGCATCTTTTGGTGTTGCAAGTGATCCTAGAGGCTTAATCCCATTGTTAACTCTAACAATGCTCCACCAACTTGTGAACCCAATATTCACCCCTCCACAATCAAGACACCACCCAAGTTTCGAAAGAAAACTACCTACCATAACTTTTCTCTCAACAACAAAAGCCACTGCCACTGCCCAGATCCACCCCTACCAAGGTGGTGTCACCTAATTCTACCACAATACAATGCTAGTGATCCTTTTTGATGCCTAAGGTAGCTAGTTTTTTTGGAACCATAACTTTTCACCTAGGGATTGAATTTTCAACTTCTTATTGTCATTGAAAATCTAGTCTTGCACACTTTGCAATAATGTAGGTTACTTTGCTAGATTTTGTTGCATGTGCCTAATTTTTCTTATTAAAGTCAAATTTTCATTTTTTTCTTCTAAACTCATAATTTTTTTCTTAGATCTCTTATTTTTTCAATTATTGTGATATTGGAAAGGTATTGAGGAGTTCTACATAGCCATGCATGCACTTTTTCCATATTCAGACTTAGGTGTATATTTTATTTAGTTTTTCACATATTTATGTTATAGTTTATTACTTGGAAAAGTTTTATTTTGATCAAATTACTTTATTTTAGCTACTTGATACGTATTGAGATTCTTGATCTCTAATTTTATCATTTGATGAGTGTATAATTGTAATATCATGGGTTATGTTACACTTCCTTCTGTAATCATTCTAACTAAGGACAATTGTGAGACTTGATGAAAAACATCATGACACATTGGAGGTGGCTCAATTTTTTTCATTATCTTTATGGAATCATCCCTAAACCAAATACACCTTGGAAGAAATTAGTTTGGGGTAATAATAATGATCATATCATAGGATTGATTGGTACAATTATTGGTGTCGACATTTTTGGGGGATCTTTGGAGAGCCACATATCTCTCCACTCCTAGATGATCCTACATAAGATTGCCTCATTCCACTTGATGATAAAGAAAATATACCCCTTGATGATGATACATTAGAGGAGCTTGAGTACGATGCAAAGCTTGAGCACCTTAATAATACAAAGACCTCTTTTTTCTCCTTTTCCTCCTATTGAGATCACATATCCATCTTCTATTCCTTCATTAGATTTTAAAGTTGCTTCTTTGAGATATTTCAATGATTCCTTACAATAGGTAAGTCATAGCCTTCCAAATTTCACTCATTGTGATTCTTATTTATCACACATTGCATCCCTTTTATGGAGTCTCATATTTTAGATCTAGAGGACGTATTTGAAGGGTTATCTCTCATATTCAATGATAGTTCCAACACAACTGTTATCTCCACATCATTCTTTGAATATTGTTGTTCATGAGTTTCCACATGGTCTTGATTTGTCATCTTCTTTGATTGATATTTTACCTTATTTTATTGTGGCATCATATCATACAGACATGGAAACACATGAG
>VDFB02329850.1:0-36139 GCA_007258455.2 Sequoia sempervirens
TTGCGCGTCCATATCTGGAAAAGGATAACATTTTCAGCAGTACTTGCAGCAAGGCAACCCCTTTCAGTTGTAGCAGAGATGAGTGATTCAGAGGGTCACCGAGATAGGGCTGAAACAAGGTGTGATGCTCAGAGTGTAGAAAACATATTGAATGACCTTGCACAAGGTCAATAACAGATGATGCAACAATTTATGCAGTCACAACAGCAGTTTATCACAGCCATTGGACAATTGTCACAAAACATGAATACTCTCAGGGTAAATCAGAATGATACAGGTGATTGCAGGTAATCACATTCCTAGAAGAGCTAGTTTGAGTAGTTCAAATAGACCATTTAGACCTACATTCATAGTTAGGGAAGAAGAAGTACCACAACCTGAAGAGGAGGAGCCATTCGTTGATGAGATGGTAGCAGTTTATGACGAGTACCATACACTTCCTCATGCGATCAGAAACAGTTATCACTGAACCAATATATAAATCAGTGGAAGGATAAGAAAAAATCACAATAGGAACAAAGACCAAGAACTCAACATAAGGAGTATAAGCAAGCATTAAGCAAACTAACTCTTCCAAATTTTCATGGTAGTGGGAAGAGCACAGCATGTGCTCTGATTCACAGGTTGGATACGTATTTGACACTTAAGCCCATGCCTAAAGAGGAAGCAATTAAATTTGCAACCTTGCATTTGGAGGGAGCAGTGTATGATTGGTGGCATCATGGTTTGGTGACACAAAACCATGCTTTGATTCAGTCCTATGATGAGTTCAGCAGCAAATTGATTGCTAGATTTGACCAGAAAGATGTAGAGATGTACTTCCATGAGTTGGCTTTGATCAAACAAAGTGGGGATGTTGATAGCTACATCAATGAATTCCAAAATGTTGCTGTTATGGTTCTTGACATGTCGGAAAAAAAAGTGGTAATACTATTCATAGAGGGTTTGAATGCAAAGTTGAGGGGTTTGGTGAAGGCTTTCAAACCTAGTACACTACAAGATGCTATCCGTGAGGAAGCTTAATCTTGAGATTACACATCCTACACCTCAGCTACAAATTAAGAATTTCAAGGAATTTAAACCAGAACACAAACCAAATGGGAGAACAATAATAACGTACCTAAGCCTCAAGCAAGCAACCTATGATGGATTTTGAAAAAGGAATAAGTTGTGTATCGGATTTGCAGAGCAATCACTAATTCTATTGCATTACAAGAAACATATTTATACAATGGATTATGATGAACCCTGTGAACTACAAGTTCAACAAAATACTAACAAACAACGACTCAGAAATAAACAATAACAAACCAAGTACGGGTGGCAATGGTGGAATATGCCAACATTCCCCCCTTATTACATCATTGCTTTAGAGTGCTAATAAGAGAATCCTGAAAACTTTCAAACTTCACACGTGCAGTGGCTTGGTGAAGATATCAACGTGTTGTTCCTGAGTTGAGCAGAATTGGAGCTGAATGTTGTTTTGCTGAACATGTTCTCGAATGAAGTGACAGTCAACTTCAATATTATTTGTCCGTTCGTAAAACATTGGATTACCAACAAGCTTGAGAACACTCTGATTGTCACAATAGAGGACTGTAGGCTGATTTTGTGGTACCCCCAATCCTTCTAATATGTGATGCAACCAAACTGCTTCACACACTGCTGCACTTGCTGCACGATATTCTGCCTATGTTGAGGAATGAGCAACTATGGCTTGCTTCTTACTTCCCCAAGAAATAGGTCCTGAACCTAGGAAGAAAACAAAACCCGATGTGGATTTCCTATCATCAACTGAACCTGCATAATCTGCATTTGTGTACCCAATTAAGAAGAATTGATCATTCCTTTTATACTCCAAACCATGATCCATTGTACCATGGAGATACCTTAAGACCTTTTTTGCTGCTAGCCAATGACATTTCTTTGGTTCTTGCATGAATCGTGAAAGATAATTAACAACCAAAACTGATATCTAGTCTAGTATATGTCAGGTAAATCAAACCTCCAATCATTTGACGATAGAGAGTTGCATTCACCTAAGAAGATATATCAGATTTAGATAACTGCAAACCTGATTCCATAGGTGTCGACATGGGTTTGGAATCCATCATTTTGAATGTCTCAAGCAGTGTCTTGGCATATTTCCTTTGAGACACAAAGATATGGTGATTTGTTTGCCATACCTCTAAGCCGAGACAATAGTGCAGTAGCCCAAGATCTGTCATATCAAATGTCTTCTTGAGATCATTCTTGGATGATTCAACCATTGCTTCTGAGCTGCCTGTGATAACCAAGTCATCAACATATACAATAATTATCACAATATCCCCCCCTTGATCCTTGAGGTAGAGATTTGGATCATATGGATGCCTAGTGAAACCATGTTGTAGCAGATGTTCATCAATTTTTATATACCAAGCCCTAGGAGCCTGTTTGAGACCATATAGGGATTTGACAAGTTTGCAAACCTTTTCCTCTTTACCAGGTGCAACATATCCCTCTAGTTGGGTCATATAGACCTCTTCCTTAAGGTACCCATTAAGAAAGGCACTTTTTACATCCATTTGATACAATTTCCATCCAAATTGAGCAACTAAAGCAAAAATCATTCTAATGGTTTTTATCTTTGCAATGGGAGCAAATGTTTCCTCATAGTCTATTCCTTCTTTCTGGGCATAACCCTTGGCTACAAGTCTAGCCTTATGTTTATCTATACTACCATATGCTTTATACTTAGTTTTAAAAATCCATTTACAACCAATTGCTTTCTTACCAGGTGGCAGATCAACAAGCTCCCAAGTGTTGTTTTTCATCAGACATTGATACTCTGCATCCATAGCCTCTTTCCAAGGCTTTGATTCTAGTGCTTCCTGAACATTAGATGGCTCAAAATTTTCAACAACTGAAGTTATTAGTGCAAAGTTTACCTCATTGCGAGCCATGATGCAAGTCCTCGGACCTAAAGTGGAAGTGTCTGGGACTCCATCTAATTTTGCATCTCGAATGGTACTAGTGTACCACTTTGGTAAAGGTTTTGTTACATTGGTGGGTGTTGACTGATTATCAATGTTCCCATCATTTTTACCATCCACGTTGAAAATAGGAGCACTATCTGAAGTAGATGATGATGCAGTAGGAGAACTTACATCATTCTTCTCATCAAAAATTACATCTCTACTAATGTATATCTTCTTTGTATTGGGATCCATAAGGCAATATGCTTTGGATTCATTACTATATCCTAGAAGAATACATTTCATTGATTTTTCATCTAGCTTCTTCCTTTTTTGTTTAGGAATGTGCATATAGGCAGTGCATCCAAACAAACGAAGATGAGAGTTAGAAGGCCTTACCCCTGTCCATGCTTCTTCTGGTGTAATGCCATCAAGTGCTTTGGTTGGTGCACGATTCAAACGATAAACTGTTGTGTGAACAACTTCAGCCCAATATGCACACTCTAGTTGAGAATCTTTCAACATACTTCAAACCATCTCCACGATGCGATTTCTCCGTTCAGCAACTCCATTTTGCTCAAGTGTGTATGTTGTAGTCGGTTGACGCTGAATTCCATTTTCTTTCAGATATGTGGAGAATTTTGTGCTGGTGTATTCCCCCCCTCGATCTGAGCGGAGGACACGAATACAGTGATTCGTATTTTTCTCCACCTGAGTGCGAAACTCTTTGAAATATGATAGAGCTTCATCTTTATGCTACAAGCAATATACCCACATTTTCCTTGTATGATCATCAACAAACAGCTGAAAATACTTGTAGCCATTGTGACTAGGTGGCATAGGCCCGCACAAATCGGTATGCACCAACTGCAAAGGTTGGCTTGCACGATGCTCACTAGGATAGAAGGGTGCTCTATGTTGTTTTCCAGCAATACAACTAGAACAAACAGCACTCGACTTCTCAAGTGAGGGAAGCCCTTTGACCATGCATTTCTTACTAAGTGTTAGCAAGTAACTAGTGCTTAAATGACCAAATCTGTGATGCCAAAGAAAAGCAAGATCTTCATCCTTAGTCACTAAGGCTTGATTATTAGCAACTATATCAAGTTTGAAATTTTTTCCAATCTCAGTAGCACTAGCAACAATCTTTTCATTTTTAGACTTATCTTTGATAAGACAAATCTTTGTATCTTGATGGCTATCAAACTCAATCCTAAGGTTGTGGTCAAGAAATTGATTGACAAAAAGGAGATTTTTGGTAAGTCCTGGCACGTACAAGACATTAGTAAGCCTACAATGATTGATGCCAAACTTCAAAGAGATGTCACCAATACCTTTGATTTCATGGTGGTATCATCTCCTAGAGTGACTGTACCATGATGGAATTTCAATGTGAGAAACCACTCCTTCTATCCAGTCATGTGCTTTGTAGCACTCGAGTACACATACCATATTGAGGTTGATTGTGAACCATCTTCTGAAGTGTGGGCTGAAAGCACGTATTCCTCATCTAGAGAATCTTCCGCTTCAACAACATTGCTTTGTTGTTTTTGTTTGTTCTTCTGCTCCCATTGTGGTTTGCCACTTTGAAGTGGCTTCTTTGGATGTGGTTTGTTGGATGATCCTTTGTTGAAGGAATTGTACCAACAATTTTTCACATCATGTCCAACTCTTTCACATATTGGACACTGCTTCATAGGCTTCTTGCCTTTATGATGAGTGGTCATAGCATGATCCTCCTCCTCATGTTCATGCCTTAGAGATTCTTCTTTTTGGAGCAAATTCATGAGCTTCTCAAAAGTGGGTGTCATCTTTGTGACATTCAAAGTTGTCACAAAGACTTTATACTTGGAAGGTAGTGCCCGTAGAACAATAGGCATCAAAACTCCATCATCAAGTGTTTCTCCCAATGGTTGTAATGAAGCTTTCAACTTTGCAATCCTTTTAAGAAAGGATTCTAATTGTTCTCCGTTCTTCATCTTCAAGCCATATAGTTGACTTTGCAAAGTCAGGATCTCATTCTGATTCTTTGCCTCATACAACGTCTTGAGCTTGTCCCATGCATCTTTAGTTGTGGATGAGTCATGGATAAAGGGCTAAACTTCAATAGACACACTAAACAAAATGATCAATTTGGCCTTTCTATCAGCTTGATCAAATTTCTTTTGCTCATCAACATCAGTTTATGTCTTGTTGTGGTTCCATTGACCACATCCCAAACTTCCTCAAACTCGAGTTGAGTTTTGAGTTTGGTCTTCCAGGTAGAATAATTATTTTCGTGTAGTAGCTGAGAGTTTGGAAGAAGAAATTTTGGAGAACTTCCTGCCATTGTGTTAGCAAAATAAAGAGTTTTCTTGCTATTTCGTCCTCGGATCAACCAAAATGCATAAAGGAGGATAATATTGTCATGTCCCCTTCACCGATGACATCTCTCGAGAGGGCGAGTGGCCTATCACCACGACCTCGTGGGCGATGGCGGATAGAGGGTCACCAGTTAGCTCAACCGGTCGGCTAAGTTTGTCGGTTGTCTTTTCGTTAAACCGATCGGGAGCGTTTTAATTGCTATTTTAGCGGTTCACGGCGGGCGGTGTGGGACCACTTGCTATTTTTACTTGATATGGTATTGGCGGCATCGAGGGAATCGCCGAGTTAGGCGTCGACATCGGGTTAGAAACGAGGAAGATATTAATATTTGATCGTATTGATATTAATATTTGATCGTATTGATTAAATATTAATTAATTAATGTTTATAATATAAAGTTATAATTTTAAATTATAACTTAAGTGATTGCCTTGAGGGGTGCGCCATCATTAAAGGGGGCCAGTTTGACATTTAAATTATAATTTAAATATTTGACGGGGTACTATGGAGAAATAAGAAAATTAAAAGTCAAATATTAATTAAAACCCTATTTTCAAGGGAATCGCACTTTTCAGCTTATTTGAGGGTTTGCCTTGGAAATTGAGCCCATTATGAGATTATTGAGTTTTGAGATTGATCAAATTGATTTGAGCCTGAGACTTTAGAGTTTCGTGTTCGACTTCCTTGGGGAACGAGCCATCTCCAGCGGAAAGCAATTCAGAGAGTGTGCAATATCACTTGATCTATTGCCAACAGAGGTTTTCTTATTTAGAGAAAGCTACAGAGCTTCAGAGGAATTCATATTGTCAGAGATTCTTCAGTATTTGTTTTCAGAGATCATCCATTAGCTTGGGCGCACCATATTCTGAGATTCAGGCATTGATTTGAAGGGGCCGTACCAAACATTAGAGCTGCTGTACTTGGCCGTACCTGTACAGGCCGTACCTCTTTCCAGCACGTGTTCATCATTCTTGAGAGAAACGCCTCTCATACTTGCCTTTAACTTGCATCAAAGTTGGCGCCTACCTTGTTGGAGTCTTCTGCAGTCATCAGATAGGAGGAGAAGAGGACTATTAATTTCTGCCGTACCATTCTATACCTTCAGCCGTACCAGCAAATAACAGGTTTTTCTTCAATATAAATATTGTTATTTATTGTTGCATGTGCCAGATCTTAATGTGTTGTTGCCAGTTAAACAAATAAAAGCTACGCCTTCATTCTTCAGAGTATTTTCTTTGCATGTTGAAGATCTATCAATTTTATAGCATTTATTATTATTTTATGCAAAAAGCCGTACCTTCATTAATTGCATCAAAAAACCAAAAAAATCACAAAAACCCAAAAACGTCAGAAAAACATTAAATTTCAGTCAGAAGCAGTGTCAGGGGGAAGCAGGGGTTTCTACAGCCATAGAGGTCTTCTTGATCACTTGTAATAAATTCATCTTGTGAAAACTCTTGAGGAGTTTGAACAGCAACAAGAGGAAAACTATCCATCACTAAATCTTCAACAAGAGGAGGTACAAACACCTCGAAATCATTACCAACATCATCACTTTGGTAACAGTCATAAGCTGATTCAAAGACACCAATAGTATTTCCTTCAACTTGCTCTTCTTCACTTGCTATCACATGCAAGTCAAGGGGCGTATTATGAGGCTCTACCGTTAACTCTTCACTTGCCAAGGTATCTTCATCAAGCTCACGTTCATTTTGATGTGATATGTGCACCTTGTTTGTGCCATCTTCAATGCTAGATGACTGATTTTTCTCTTCAACTTGCAAATTTGTCGGCTGCAATTCACAAATAGGCACTTCATCTCCTTCCTTCTTTGATTCTTCGAACAAAGCTTGTTCTGCTTCCCTTTTTATCATTTTCCTAATGTGGTCCACCATCTTCAACTTTTCGGGCTCCAGTGACGCCACACACCTCAAATGGGAATCAAATGAAACATCGTACCTATAATCATCTGGCATGTTTTGATATTGCTCACGGAGTTTGGCAGCCTCATCTTCACATTGTCTTTTAAACTGTTTGGCATATTCAATGAAGTCCCTTACGACATCAATAACCTTTCCTTCCTCAGATGCCATAGTTGAATCTGACTTCTCACGACCCATAGACCTTAGAAAATGCAACATCTTTGAAACTTCTGAAAGCTAATACTGAACTCAGCTCTGACCTCTGATGTATAATCTGTTTTCTCTGTCAAGTGAACTCTGATGGGCACAGGATGGCAGGATCTTGGCTCTGATACCACTGAAATATTCCGAGCCAAATTTTTTCTTTTTTCAATTATCAGATTACAAGATTACAATCAAGTACCCGTTAAGGTTAGGAAATAAATCCAAACGTACTGAAACAACTCTAACCAGTATGGTGCCGATGATGGCGAGCATTGGTCAGAGGGTCTTCTAATCTAAATGCTGGAAAAGGAACTCGACGTCAAGTATGTGCTACCCAATCCAATGCGGAGTGAGGGGCGACCATATGACGGAGTGATTACAATAATAATGCTTGAAAGAGAAATACTGAAGGATGAAACTACTCAACACCCAGAATGTGCTTGCTAACCCAGAGTGGGATGGTAGCTACCATAGGGCGGAGGTCAATTAAAACAATAGCAACTGCTGAAAGTAAGAGGACTATTACAATCTGATAAAGCAAGAATCTATAATGCGGTCAGTACTATTGCCAGCTTACAATTTAACAGATGAGATCTTGCTAACAATGTAAATCAGCTTATAAGAGAGTTGTACAATATTCATGAACTTATTTGCGGAAAGTAAAGATCACAGAAACAACAAATAAAAGATCCAACCTTATTCTCCAAGCTTGGGCAATCTTCACTGAAGTCTTCACGTTGCTTTGAAAGAACTATCACCACCAATCAATAGAGAAGTTGCAGATTTATCCAATCTGCTGTGACAGACCTGCACTCTTCAACAGATAACCAGCAACACAATATTGCTTGAAATGCTCGGAACTCTCTCGTTTCTCATTCAATTTGCTCGAAATCAATTGCAAAACACTACTAGAAGATAGGCGCTTAAACCAAGAACATAAAACAGACTCAAAATGCAAGCTTTATTTAATGCACGGAATCCAAGACAGCTGAAAGGTACGACCCAGCTGACAGGGGCGATTTCTTATTTAAAAATCAGGCTTCTCTCTAAAAATTCCACAAGTTTGCACACAAGGGCGCCTAGCCTAAATGGATAGATTTATGCAATACCCATAACACAATTTTTTGTCTTTTTTGATTTACAAATAAAAGTACGGATCTGCTGTAGCAAACATGCAAAAACCAGAAACTCTAATATGCCAAAACTGAACCTAATAAGATGAAAGAGGATTACAATGCACAAACTCCAAGTAATCACAAACTGAACTAAGAATCACCACTAGTCGTTGTCTTACAAACGAGAAGCGATGCCCGAGCTAGGAGGCCTTCATTCCTCGAAGCGAATCCAGAGCCAATCCGGCAGCATAACAGTATAGTAGACCAAAGATGTGAAATGATGCTCAAAGTCTCCCTTTTATAATTTTCCAGTTGACTTCTCGAAACCCTAAAATCCACTTTCAGCTCAAAACCCTAATCTCCTCAAAGATGGCGTCCCACTTATCCAAGCAATTTTGTCTTTTAATTATCATTTAATCTCTCTTGAAAAAGGCGTCCACTTTTGAACTTATAATAAACTTCATAAAAGAATTAATTAATTCTCTTAATGAAGTGCCACCCTTAAAGAACACCTTTTAAAAAGACTTGAAGTGATTACACTAGGCTAAGGGGGGAGTCAACGTTCAATTATAACATTAAAACGTGACCTTTAATTAAATATATCCACTTATCTCTCCAATTATGCCCTGAAGCCGATACTGACCAAGTCAACTGACCAAACTGAAGCAGGAAGTCAACCAAGCTGAACCCAACTGAAAAGCTGCTAAAAATAGAATTTACTAAAAATAGTAAATTCCAGAAAATGCTCCGAATGCCGAACTGAACATACCACTGCGAAGCTCTCTGAAACCCCAGAAAGAATCCGCCATTGAATCCACCAGCTCTGAGCAATGACCTCCTCAAAAATAGGAAACCCTAATTTTACCTTCCGACTAGCCTTCGGGTCTCCAGAAAAAGGCCAACGGTCACTGGAAAGATCAGGTTTGAGAAGGGGACATTACAATCCGCCCTTCCCAAAATTGCTTGTCCTCAAGCAATACCACCATAACTCCAAAATTTTAGAACTAATCCATACGCAAACAAGTATGATCCCTGGTTCCCAAACCAATCGCAGGAAGGACCCACCATGCCGATGCTGCTCCACTCTGATCACATCTGTGAAATCATCATGCCTATGCTGCACTAACCCTCCTTGTAACCCCAAAGTGTTACCGTCCATGATACTCAAACCAAAAGATCGTAAAGGAGGGGGATCAAAATCATGCAACATCTCATGTCCATCATGCCCCGAATTAACAGTATCAACCATACTACTGTCAATCACAATTCTAAGCAATAGGAGAGATAGTCTACTCAAATCAAAATCGAACTCCTCCGCATACCTCCACATGGTAACAAACGGGACCATGACGGCAAGTGTGACCTCTACAAATCTTCTTGCAAGGAGGAAAGCAATCCTTTGCAAGAGCTCAACGAACTCATGCTCATGTCTCCGCATAAAGCTACCATGCCTCATCTGAATTATACTGACACAACCATGAAGACTACAGAAAACAATCATAGTTCCAGCCCCATGAGTCTCAGAATGGTGAACCAAAGCATGTGAGCGACTGCTGTCATGAATCAATACTGAGAGTAAACTGTCAAAGTTTACATCACCAACCATCATAAGATGAATTTGGAGAGTAGGAAAAGTGTGAAGGAACAAATAATTGCTGCTGATCAAGGCTAGGATCAGCGTAATGCAATCTGATTCTCGAGTCCTACCCAAAGGAAAACAACAACACCACTCAAAATCCCAAGCGTGAGCATGCGAGATGACCATCGAGCTGCAAGGTGACACCTCCAAGGTGGTTGGAAAACACGCTAGATTCATCTCCATGAGAAAACTACCACTTCTTTGATCAGGAGTGATGAACCAACTCTCCTGAATGCGAGAAACACAACATGTAAGGTGGCTGGTCTGCCTCAAACTAGCAAGCTCGAGTCTCTATCTGTCCAGGTCTTAGCCGAGAAACAATAGACGATCAAACCAACTTTAAATTCAACAATGTGAACAAATATTGAATAGCAATATTGCAGGCAAGGTGGCACAACGATTTGTTATCATGAGCAAAAGTTAAAATACAATGAGCAAGGTGCTCCTATTTATAGAACCTCAAAGGAGTAGGGAACCCTAAAATCTCCTTGAGTTAACATTCAGTCTTGCCAACATGCAAGATTTATTCTAATGTCTAAATGTATGCAACTTAATAGTTAACTGGAAAAACTACCTTAGATAACTGATTCTAAACTAAACTAATTGGACTTTGCAACACACAAGTCTTATTGATATGAGAGTCAACTGATAACCAACATTAGTTAACTGAAATCTAACTGAAAGCTCCATATGTACATAGGTATCTCCAAAATAGACATGCACACAAGGTGGGACAACGAGTAAACTTGGAATGAGGCATCAAGTTAACTGTTGTGTCTAATGTCTATCTTGAAAAGGTGGGATGTCCTGACTTAGTAGTTCACTGGCTGTGATTTCGAGCAATTAACTCCTCCACCAAGTTGTTAACTACATCACCATCCGGAGCACTGATACTTCTCTGCAGTACTCAATGTCTTTGTAGTATCTCTTCACTGTTTGTGATCTGACTTTGCAGTTCTCTTCCACTCTTGGCCGCCTCATCAAATAATGCTGACATGACTGCAAGTTGACCCAACTTATAGCCAACTGAATTAGTTTTTGAAACTCCGACTACACATCGGTGAGCTCGATGTATCCACCATCCTCACGTTGATACTAGCAAGGGACTTGTGACACGAAAGTTCTCACGAACACGAGCGCACTTGTCACCTTTTCTCTGCTCTTGATCAATTTTGTAAAAATTGTTTCATGTGTTTTTACCTTGAAGATTAGTTGTTCTCTCCAAGTAAAAAATGCTTCCTTATCCTCTTTTGAAGTGACCGAGTCATATGCTGTCGTCAAGTGAGAGATCATGATCTCATTTCGTGGTTTGCCTACTTCTATGTCTTGCTCTAAATCCTGAATCTTCGTGCGAAGTTCGTGGGCATTGTACTTCAACTGGTACAACTCTGAAAGTATGAAGCGGCCCCTTGTGACAAACTCTTCTTCCCAGTCTTTCAGGTGCTTCCCATATACAACCAGTTGACTTAGCTAATTTTGTTCTGCTGGTAACTCTAACATCTGTGGGAGCAAGGTGGTGACATTTTTAGTGCTGTGCACAAGGTTGGAGATATATTGGCGAAGCTGCTGGTTTTCAGCCTTGAGGTATGCTTTATCTTCACCATCTTTCATCACTCTCTCCTTTATGCTTACCGTTGCAACTTTGAGGAGATTCACATTTGTTTGACGAGTGCTTTTACCATGGTTGAGCTTTATCAAGGTGAAATCGTCAACCTCTACCTCATCCAAGTTTTTATCCTCTGGTGGTGCGGTGGTCTCAATTACAGTCTTTTTATTAGCGTTCCTTTCTACATTAACTTGCTTGTTGCACTTTTTGTTTGGTGTGTCTTGGTAGACATGATCAAATTCCGCAAAGTCCAGTTGATAGGATGGTTGCCTCCTTTTCCTACCTAGAAGATTCTCAAGCCAAGACGAATCTCTACTAATCTCGCTAGAAGGATTGGTGCTAGTCCTAGGAACTCCTGATGAGCGAGAATGCGTTGAAGCATTGCTACATGGCGACGAGTCTAGCTCCAAGTCGATGCGAATTGGATACTACGGTAAAGGTGATGGAACGAGAGGCTCTGCTTCTTTTTCTGGCATGGTCTCAGCTGTATCTGTGGCCATCTCCGCATGTTGTTCTTGTTGGTTTATATCAACAACTGGTGCTTTTCCCTTTGTACTTCCTTACATCCTGCTTCCTTTAGGAGGATTACTCCATGTCTTTTGTCTGGGTTTTGATTTTGACGTGGAAGGTAGTGAAGTAGTAACTGGTGGCGGCTATGTGTTTGGAATGACTACCTTCCTCGACCTCTTACTATCCAAGTAAAGTATACTATTTCTCACAACCTTGCTTGTTCTTTCTTTAACAAATGTGCTTTCCTTTGCATACCAATCAGTAGCTGGAAGTGGTTGCATGTCAACCTGATCTCTGAAGAATTGAGGAAGTGTGACATCCCCATCATCATCTGATAACCCTTCCACATCCTCTGACATGAAGTCAGCAATCTGTGAAAGGGTGAACCTGCTGTAGTTGCGCCTTCCTACCTCGAATTCGTCCTCACAGTTGAACCAATAGTCTTCCATAGAAGGTTTGTGTGAAGAATGACCGCCAAGGCGTGTTGAAAAGTGACCCCAAGGGTCATATGAGCGTCTTTCGATGAGATACTTAAGATTAGGTCTTGTCATCTCATGGCTCATAGCCTTAGCGTTGGTTGCTGATCTGCACTTGTAAATCCCTGTTTAAAATGGAAAAGTGGCAGTTGTCTTGCATTTGTTGCACAGATAGGAGTGGAGTTCGTGCAACTACTGTAGAAATTCCATGAACACCACCTTATCCGATGGATAACGGGTAACATGGCTGGATGACCTGAGTATCCATACATGCGGATGTAGGTAAAAGTAGGGAATTGGATGAACCAATCTGCCCAATCTACCATCGTTGATTTGGCTTCTGTTGAAATATGCACATGTAACTCACGATCAAGGCTCCTCACTGTGTACATTAGGAATGATTCATGCACCTGCTTGAAGTGTCGTTTTGATTGTGTGAATTCAAGTTGTGAGTAATACTGATGAACCTTTTGTACACTTAGAATTCCCATAGTATTCAATCCTCTAAACTGGCCTTAGAAGGCTATCAGATACACGAGGTATGAACACATGTGGAATTCGTGAGCAACCAAGAAATCGGTCATTTGCTTGTGGAGAACGTCACTAATCAAAGAAGCCCAGTCATAGTGTTCCCTGCTGTTGATGATCTGAGCCATGATGTAATACATCCAAGGCTGAAACTTGTTGGCATCTGCTTGACTAGTGACACGATTGAGTAAGGTGATCATAACCGCGTATTCATCTCTGAACTCTCCACGACCCACATTCTTTGGGAAATTACTTCTTTTTTGTTTGAGCCATCTCTCTGCCATTCTTCTCTGACATTTTTCCCTTTCAGAATTGAACGCCTTCTCACACTCCTCCATGGATATGACCAAATTGTTTGTATTTGGAGGAATACCGAAGCACTTCTTTGGGCTTGAGACTGCATATCATTCACCCATCCACTGATTGAATTTCTCGTGTAGTAGAGTTGTAATGCTCTACACAAGCCATTAGAAACTCTATACACTGTGCTTTGATGGGAAGTGAAGCCGCTTCTAAAAACCCAGATTCCTCAATGTTTTGAAGTGTTGTTTGATCTATTCCTTCTGAAGTGTTCAAGTCAACCTCTGGATGCACCTTATGCAAATCTGTGTTAGTCGTTCTGATGAAATTGTGAATCAATACCGCTTTGGTCTTGTATTCAGTTTGAGTGAATTGCATTATGAAAAACTAGCCTGTTGACTGCAAATACATATATGTTTTGACAACTTTTTCCGGTGAGTGAAAAATAGCTTCTGATGAGGCTAAAAATACCCTGTCAAGGGGCAATTTTTACGAAAAATTCTGAGATGTGGGTTTTGTAGAGAATGTATTTCTAAGCAAACCCACAATGTTAGAAATTCAAAAAAGTGACTTTTTCCTTGGCATGTGGTGACTGTTCGGAGTAGAAGCTGCATGGGGCAGCAAGGGCTACAAAAGCTTTTTTTCTTCCGAAAAATTCTAACATATGGGTTTTGTAGCCGCCAATGTGCTGATCAAACCCAGTTTGTCCGTTTTTTGAAATGTTAACTTTTTCACCAGCATGCAAAAGGATCTTTGGAAAAAAATAGAACTTCAAAAAGAGAAGCAATGGGGCAATTTTTTTCTGAAAAATTCTGGAACATGGGTTTTTTCGCCAATGTTGTGCTCAATGAACCCAGATGACCAGATTTGTGAAAAACTGTCGTTTACTTGGACATGTGAGAGAAAACCTAAGACAAGGATAGAAGAAATGTGATGGTGAGAAGATAGAAGTTATAAACTGCTTTTTTCAATCCTCAAGAAAATCACTTCTGTATAATCCCATCTGATGAATTCTTGGCAAGAACAAATTTGGAAAAATGAAGCATGAAAAATCATTCCTTTGTGCAATATGAACCTGGAACTACAAAGAACACTGAAAATGGCCTCCGTTTGCTCCTTCAAAATGCGTTGGAGAGAAAATAGCTGATTTTAGCTTCAACCTGCAAGAAATAATGAAGTTGTGATGCCTATGCTTGAATAAATAAGCATTTTGGAGGTGGTACTACCAGTTAGGTAGGTGCGCCAATCCTAATTGAGTTAATCCTTGTGCATGCCTTGTGAATTGAAGTTCTCCTCCAATTTTGGACGCCATATGCAAGAGGTAGCATGCAAAAATCACAATTGAAAGTTAAACGGTCAAACTTTGACTTTTGGTGCCCAAGCTTGAGAAAGTTAGAATTTTTTTGAAGATTTTCAACTTCTGCTATGACAAATTGCCTATGTTTGACCTTGAATTCTGGATGCCCGGTTGATCCTAAAGCTAAGCTGACAGATTCATCACGAAGCTAGATCATCTCTAAAGAGATGTTGCTAGGAGATGCAAACTTTAGAAAGTAGTTTTGATGGCTTGAAATTTTGGGCGCCTTTTGCCAAAAGGGTGCTTTTTTCACCAAACAGTCATTTTTCAATCTCATCAATTTGACCCTTCGTGGTTTAATCTGCAACTATTGGTGACTGACGACTCCCACGAACATATCGAGATATGGAACGGAAAACCAGTTCAATTCCAGAAAGAATGACTAGAATGGCAACGTTTAAAAGTTGATTTAGGAGGCTCAAATTCAAGGGCGCCCCTTGCCTGTAGGGGCGCAATTGAGTCTTTGAGATACATTTTGCAATTTGCAACCTTTGACGAAACGCTCCACTTTGACTCTCGATGCCGGGAGCTGGATTGCTTCGATGGTCGCGTTGATGATCTCCTCGCGAAGATTGAACAACTTAGAAGAGATGATACTGGGAGTGACGAAGTCAGAAGGCTGCAAATGAGGCCCCAAAAAGTTGGGCGCCTTTTCCAAGAAGGGTGTATTTTCTTTGACAGTCAAATTTTCACATTTTTCAACTCACTTTTGTCTTTGGTGTTTTACGCTTGATCTTCATTCATAGGCATTTTGACAGGAGGCTGCACATGAGGCCCTAGAAAGTTGGGCGCCTTTTCCAAGAAGGGTGTGTTTTCTTTGACACTTAGTCAAATTTTCACATTTTTCAACTCACTTTTGTCTTTGGTGTTTTACGCTTGATCATCATTCATGGGCATTTTGATAGGCCTTGAGAGCTAACCGCTGGATTCATCGTGTAGCTAGAAAGATTCTGAGCAAATCTCTTGAAGAAGACAGTTGCTGAAAACCTCATCTGATTGACCAAAAGGCCTCATCTGATTGACCAAAAGGCTAGGCGCCCCTGGCCTGCAAAGGTACATTTGACATTTTGACTTTCATTTTATCCTTCATTTTACGTGCTCGTTGGATCAACAGCTACAGTTGTTTGATATACCTTCTGAGTTGGCTATTGGATTCATTGCGAAGGTGGGCTGAATCTGAAGAGATCACCTAGAGATAGCAAACTCAAAAATTGACATTTGATAGGCTTTATTCTTGGGTGCCCTTGGGCTATAGGGGCACAATTTTTGTAATTTGACTATCGCCTTCCGCATCTTCTGCCTTTGCCGTCGTTTGCCGGTGTTTGTCAAATCTGATGGATTTGCTTGATGATTCGTTGGAAAGCTGGCAGAAATCCGGAGAAGATGGCTGCTTTTGCAAGCATTAACAACTACATTTGTGCTTGCAATTTCAAGGGCGCCCTTGCTCTGCAGGGGCACAATATGCTCCATACTTGGTGATTTTCCGATGATTTTCACTCTTTTGCGCTTCGCAAACATTGTGTTGCTTGGCTGGGTTGACGACGTTGAAGCATTGCTGTTGCTGACGCGAGTACGTGACTGCATTTCACCATTTTTACATGTACAGACACAAAGTTGACATGGGCGTTGACTGCGAAGGCACCTCCCTTGTAGCAAGGCGAAGTGTTTACAAACTTAGAATATTTTACATTTTTCACCATTTGAAAATCCCCTTTGTCGTGAAACATCTTTCGCCATAGAATCTTCTGTGATGAGTTTGAGGCTTAGATTTCAATACCTGGTATTGGCTAACTGCCATTGACGACCTCAAAGGTCCTAACTTTTCTCTTGAAAAATTTAAATAGACCCACTAGAGCTAAACTGACTTTTTTTTGATTCCGACTTCACCAATGTGATCGTGAAGTGAAATAAGCTAATCAAAATTATTTTCAGCTAATTCTGGAAAGATCCTATTTTTTAGGGTTTTTTCTAAAAATAGGGGCCCAAAAACCCTAGTTTTCAAAATTTTCAAAATTTGCTAGTATCTTCCAGACAGTAAACCCACAAACAGCCCATGCTTCGTTTGACCTAAAACTGACTTTTGATGACATTTTGACAAGATTTAGACCATTTTAATCAAAATGCCTTAATGAGCAAAAATTTCGTTTTGGGTACAACAGGGAGCCACAAGGTGAAGGGGACCATTTTAAAAGTTTCCTCAAATGATGAGATGATTGAACTCCCCCAACCCCATGAATGGGAGGGAGAGCCAAATGGTGCTAGGATTTCAACCTCGTTATCCCAAGAGGTGACATATACTCTCTTTCTGACATGATCTGTCACTCTATACATTACTGCCTCAGGGATAGCCAATCTAACCTTGTTATGCTATCTTCCTGGGATAGGGATTGCACCTTGAATATTGATTGATCGTCTTTTTTTCGCAAATGTCGAATCAGTAAAGAGGGACAAGTAATTCAAAGAGCAGAGAAAGTAGAGTGAAGCATCAAAATTGGTCATTATTGCAAGAGTTGAAGCAAAGTTTCTAGAAGTGCACAGATCACTGTACCATGGCACATAACCATGATTAACATTTGGCAGCAAAGGGGCAGTGTATGAAGATGTGATTCACATTTTCTTCTGAATTCATGAACAACACACACCATGAAGGCCCTTCATATCCAAGTTTCTTGAATCAGTCTCCTTTGAGAATTTTTTGATGAATGGTCAGCTCGGCAAAATTTGGAAGGCAGGCCTTATTCCAGCTTTTGAAATTTGGCCATGACTGATCCTCTAAGTTGACAGACTCCAACTTAGCAGAATAAGAGCCAGACTTAGAGAAAGACTATCTAATAATGTCATCCTCCTTGGTAATGTGGATCTTTCTTTTGACTGATTATGATTTTAGCAGAGATTTTTTTAAATTTGAGATAGGCACATCAGATAAATCTTTTCACGTGTGAGAGCTCACACTGTCAAAGGATTGAGCAGTAACATAATGACTGACCTTGGTTCCTCAAATTCAAGTCAACAGTGCTTGTGCTTCCTGTAGATTTGCTGTTTGCAAAGAGGACAGTGTCCATTCCAGAAGTCCTCCTAATTCCTGCCATTCCTTACCTCCCATTGTAGGTGATTAGGGATGATATGCTTGCAATGATTTAGGATGTTCCACATGCGAGAACCCTTAGATGGGTTCACAACAATCTGAATTGAGATATTTCCTTTGAAAGCTCTTACTCCATTTTGCCTGTGGATTAGAAAATAGACTCCAAACTAGTTGGAGCCAAGCTCCATTTTTGAGTCTCCAAATTCTTAGTCCAACCCTGCCATTCTTCTTAAGAGAGCAGACCTTATCTCAGTTAATAAGTGGATAATGGATTTCTTTTTGTCTTCTACATGTTATCTTAAGAAGTTCCTCATGCTTTTTTCCACTAACTTGATTATAAAAGCTGGAATTTTGTGAGTGACATCATGTAGATGGGAGGAGTAGACAAAACTGACTAAATTAACAGTATTCAGTCAGCAAGAGAGTCACTTTCCTTTCCAGGATGCCATTTTTGCTTGAATTGATTCCACTAGATTTTTTCCATGGTGAAGATATCCTTGCTCTGATGAAAAGAGGGAACCTAAAATATTTTCCAGTAAGGAATCCAATGTGAAATCTGCATAAATCTACAATTCTTCTCTGAGAGGTGGGAGCAGAGTTAAAAAAGATAATCTCTAATTTGCCATTATTAATGAATTGTGTTGTACCCAACCAAAATTTTTGCTTCACTAAGGCATTTTGCTTAATTGAGTCTTAATCTTGTTAAAGTGACGTCAGAAGGTCGTTTTTGGGGTTTTTAAATATGGAGTTGGTGTTAGTGTCATGTCAGTTTGTTACTGAAGGAATTTAAGAAAAGTGAAAATTTGAAGGAAAATCATCAAAATTCTGTGGAGAGGGGAGCACATTTTCAAATGGGCGCTCTATCTTTTAGGGGCTCAGATCCTATTTTTAGGGTTTGTCACCTCTAGCACACTTTTGTCCGACATCATATCAGCTTCGCAACGGGCTATCAAGCTTGTCAAACGGACCTGTTTCGTGCAAGTTACGAAAGATATAGCGCAAAACGAGAGGAGAACCAGAATTGGCTAACACTGGAAAAAAGAGTTCTCTCTGTGGAGAGGGGAGCACATTTTCAAATGGGCGCTCTATCTTTTAGGGGCTCAGATCCTATTTTTAGGGTTTGTCACCTCTAGCAGACTTTTGTCCGACATCATATCAGCTTCGCAACGGGCTATCAAGCTTGTCAAACGGACCTGTTTCGTGCAAGTTACGAAAGATATAGCGCAAAACGAGAGGAGAGCCAGAATTGGCTAACACTGGAAAAAAGAGTAGCTTTTGAAAAAGGCGCCCATCTTTTTGAGGTGTCAAATGAAGATTTTTGACTAAATGCCACACAAGATGTTTATCTCACATTTGTTCAGGCTTCGCGACGCATCCGTCAGTGGGTGAATTTGAGTTGCTGAAGTACCTGAGCCAGAGGTCAAACATGGGGTCAAATCTTAGTCAAAATATCAAGGAATGAGCAAAAGAGCACTTTTTCAGAAAGGCGCCTGAGCTTTTCAAGCCTTTAATGCCTTCTTTTTGATGATCTCAAATATTCAATTTGTTCGTGTTACGTTTAGCTTTCCGTTGCCTGTCTCCGTCAGATCCGAAGATGACTCAGCAGCTTGTAGTCAGAGTTTTAGTATTATTTTGGTCAGTTCCAGAAATGGCTATCTTTGGGAATAAAAGAGCAACTTTTGAAAAAGGCGCCCTTGTTTTTCACCCCTCAGATGTTTTCTGGAGAAATGTGCCTTTGCAGCTGTCATGTAGAATGAAGTCAGCTCCGCAGTGAACCTGTGATTCAGTCCTGAAACTTGGTCAATCAGAAGTTATGAAGAATTTGTTTTTTCCCTTCGTAAGAGATGGAGATGTCAAAATTTGGCTAAGTCTGAGAAAAAGAGCAGTTCTTGAAAAGGTCGCTTGGATTTTTGAGCCTTTAGATGTTAGTTTTATGATGTTCAGTCTCAAGGTATCTTTTGATCAGTTTTTGTCCTGCTCTACGATGCACCTGTCAGCCAGCGAATCGGTGGAGTTAGTCAGCCAGTGTCAGAGGATGAACAGAGGTCCCGAGAGAGGTTTAAGTCTAAATTTTCATGAAAATTGGCGCTGTCTGGAATTCGCCTTAAGAGGTCAAAGTTGATTTTTCGACAGAAGTTGACTGGTGCGCCTTAACTTGAGTTCTGACTTCAGTTAGATTGAACGATTTCTGGGTTGTCATCTTCAGTTCATATATTGGCATGTTGAGTGATCTTTTAGTTGGCATGTTGAGTTAACTAGTTTGCATGTCCAGTTAACAACTTTGCATGTTGAGTTAACTTGTTTGCATGTTCAGTTAACTGAAGATTATGCTTGAAAATCAACTTTAGTTTGCATGCATGGTGCAATTTGGTTGAATTTGTGAAGACTTTGTGAAGTTGGCGCTTCATTTATTGTCAACTGAAGTTTTCAAAAGGGACGCCATATCTAGAATTGTGAAGATTTAAAGCATGAGCATGAAGTATGGCGAATTCACTTTGTCAACTTCAATTTTGAAAGGGACGCTTTAATTCTTAATTGTAAAATTAGTGGATTTTGAAGTATGGCAAATTCAACAAGGATTGTCAACTGAAGTCAAATTCACATGGTGCTTTAAATGAATTTGCAACTGAAGTCTTGGTATGGCGCCCTAAAGCATGATGCTTTATTTAGCTCATTTTAGTTTCAGTTAACTAAAATTGACGTCCAATCATAAGCCAAGCGCCATTTTTCAAGGTTTAATGCTTTGTGCGAATTTCAAAGATGAAAATCTATTTATTCAAGCATTGGCGTCCATTATTTCATCATCTCAAGCTTCGAAATATACATTCTTCTTGAGCGAGCAGCAAGTTAAAGGTGCTACAGGTGTCAGAATTTAGCGTTCTTCATAGCAACGGATTCAGATTGTCCAGAGGAAGAAGATTCAAGACTTTGTTTTCACTTTGCATGCAAGTTTCATCAAATTCCTAAAAGAGATTGGTGAATTCTACAGAAGCAGAACAAGCAAAACTTTCTATCTTCTGTCTTATTTCTTCTATTTCTCATCTTAGGTACTTTCTTCGCATGTCAAAGATATTCAACATATTTTTAGAGTTTGATCATCTAGGTTCACATACTTCAGAATTTGCAGCAAAACCCACGTCTTAGATTTTTTCGAGAAAATTGCCCTGTAGTCTTCATTCTGAAGCTCTGTGCTTTTTTCGGAGAATTTCTTTTGACTGGGCTTGAAACATATTTTTTCGAGAATCAAGCTATCTGGGTTGTCTTAGAATTTGATTCTACACAAAACCCACGTTTCAAAAAAATTTCGAAAATTTCTCTTGCCTTAGGCTATTTTTAGCCTTGTCTAAAGGTTTTCAGTTTTTCCAGAAAGTTCTTCAAGTATATTTGACTTTACAGTCAAAAGTTCTCATTTTCAAAATGCAGTTCAATCTCATTGATTATAAGACAAAATCGGGCCTTATGCATAATTTTGTCAAAACTTCAGATACAGACCTAAATCATGTTTATCCAGTGGTTAATCTGAGCAGTCTGGAGGGTGTTAGCAGCAATGCGTTGAGGAATCTTGAGCATTCCGGATTGCTGGCAGCAGCATCTATTCCTGTTACCATTTTTGATCTCGAGTTCGTTCTTGCTTGTATCAAGCATTATGACTCATCTTCACGACAAATCAGATCAATTGATGGGAGGGTTGTTTGCAGTCTCAGACTGGAAGATGTAGAGAAATGTTTTGATATCTCTCCGCGTTCAGATAACTTTACTGTGGTTATTGAAGCCTGTGAGAAAATATGGGATGGAGATCAAGAACGTTCGCAGAGAAAGGTAGCTCAGAGATGGTTGAAAGTTCAGAAGACTAACATGCCTAAAAAGGTTGGCCGTGGTGAATTCAAGGATGAAGTTGCTGTTTTGATAACTTTGCTCAATCGAGTTACAGGTCAAGAGGATGGTAGCACTTTTCGATCATGGATGTTTTACCTTATTTCCAGAATTCTTGATGGCACAGAACATTTTGACTGGGCTATGTTGATTAGTGATTGCTTACATCAGCAGATTACTAATTTTCTCAAGTTTCATGAGTTTCATATGATATCTTACTTGGTCTACTTAGTTGCATTCCAAGGCAGCTACAAGCATCTAAAAACCAATGGCACTCTCGGTGTTCAACGTGTTCACGAGTATTATCCTCAGTTGGAGTTCTCTAAGTCTGAACAAGATTTCCGAGCAGTGAATGATCACTTTTCTATGAGGACAGTTAGGGATCTTGACAACGAAATGCACATTCGTATTTCTGCCGAGGCAAAATCAGTGATGGAGACTTGGGTGGATTGGTTTATCCAATTCCCTACTTTCACATACATTCGAGTTTATGGATATGTTGGAGAGCCCCTGATGTTGCCGAGGTATCCTTCAGACAAGATCATCTTCATGGAGTTTCTCAGGCAGATGCAACATGTTCATTTCTTTCTTTGCAATTGTCATAAGACTGTGACTACTTTTCCATTTGCATTAGGGATTTTCACATGCAATGTGGCAACAGATGCCAAGCTTATGTCAACCGAGATAGAGAGATTCAAGTTTAAAACTCATACTGAGAGGCATTCCTATGATCCTTTGGGTCATTATGCGACCAGGTTAGAGCGAGGGATTGCACATAAGCCAGCACTTGAAGATTTCTGGGCTAATTGTGAAGATGAATTCGAGGTTCGTCGTCATCACTATTGTAGACTCACTATCACTCAGCTCTCTGATTACCTATCAGAGGATGTTGATGGTCTATCAGATGATGATGGAGAAGCTCTTCTCAATTCATTTGTCAAAGATCAAATTGCTCGGCAGCCACTTTGTTCACCAGATTGGTATGCTAAGGAGAATACTTCTATTGAGGAAGTTTCTAAATCAGTTATCAAGACCAGCAAGCAGTTCTTGGAGAGTAAGCGGAAGCGTAAGTTAGTTCCTGTGACAGAGCTGCCAGAGAATTTTTATTCATTGCCTTCTACTTCTAGGTCAAGACCTCGGGTCAAGGCTATTGTAATACCTCCTGAAGGAGTTAGACTCAGTGGAAACACGGGAAAGAGAGCTACTGGTAAGAGGAAGCAGAAACAAGTTGAGAATGTTCCTGAGATTCCAGTAGAGAGTCATTCAGACTGAATCTCATGTTTCACCTCCTAGTTCGCCGCATGTACAACCTATTGACATAGATTCAGAGCCTGAGATACCAATTCGAGTTGGATCAGAGACAACTGAACCGCCACAGGTGGATACATCAGGGACAGTCTCTCCTTGGATTGATGATATTGTTCAGTCTTGTTGGCTCGAGAGGTCTTTGGGGAGACAGAGACGAGAACCTTCTTATAACCTTGATTTATCTGAGTTCGGTGAGCCTTATCGAGAAGGTCGAACAAGAAAATCAAGAAACAGGTGCATATTGAGAAGACTCCAGAATCAAAGATTGTTATAGAAGTTGCTGTTCCTCCAGAGAGTAAGAGCCTAGATGAAGTTGAAGTTGGTGACTTTACTTTCACTAAGGCAAATCTTGGCAGGACTACTCGAGAGACAGATGTGACTCTTCTTAAGATTGTTACGAATAATCTTGAAGAACGCATCACGAAGGATGGGGAGGATAAGGCACTACTTAAGGCCGAAAACAGTCAACTTCGTCAATATATTTCTGATCTTGTTCATGGAAATTCGAGTAGAGCGCCTATTCTTCCTCAAAATACACCTGTAGAACAACAAAAACTATATCCGTTAGTCAATCATGGCAGACTTTTGGACAACTGGATTGAAAGTTTGGTTGCTACAGGTCAACGTCTTCTTGCGGATTTGTATCAGTTGAGGAGTGATGCACATAAACTTCGTCAAGGCGTTCAGTTGCTCGAGATTTCAGTTGCAGAGAGTTTAGCCAAGGATCGTGTTCTTGTGTCTCAGTTGTCTGTTGCATACGATGCCTTGGAGATTGATGAAGATCAAGAGAAAGTTTTTACTTGGAGAGAGCAACACCTTTTCAAAATGGAGATATGTGAAAAAGTCTCTGCCAAGTTGTTTTCGTTGAAAGATGATGTGATTGGAGTACTTGCACTTGTCAGTGGTTTTGTTGTTCAGATTCCGTGTCATTATCTTCTTGAAGATGGCATGTATGTTGAATTGGACAAAGTACAAGCTGAATTCGAAAAGTTGATTCGTGATAACCTTGAGGGAGATCCTATGGCGGCTAAATTAGAGAATATTTTAGTCATTTCAGCTAGTTTCAGAAAGGCAACTGAAGATGTTAGAGATGGCATGCATACGATCAAAGAAAGTGGCAGAGAACTGAAGAAGTAGACTGTTCTTTTGGATAGCATCAAAGTGCCTAAAGACAGAGTGATTGATGAGTTCTTGGTCGAAGTGTTAGACCGAGATGACATGGAGTGATCTGCCAGTTGGAACCTGCAGTTAGTTTCGAGGGTTGAGTCATGAGCAGCAGTTAACTCGAGTTTCAGTCTTGAGTTCACTTGCTGACTTCACACATGCTTATCTCTTCCTTGGAGTTATCTACACAGGAGTTAGGGTTAGGGTTTCCAGTTAACTAAGGGTAGTGTCCAGTTAACTTTGCTTTGAATAAGGACGTGCATGCTTGCACATTGTCCATTTAGGTTAGATGTTTTGGTTAACTGATGGTAGCTTTCCAGTTAACTGTATAGTTTATTTTATTAGGGTTTAGTAATAAATCTTGCATGCATTGCAAGACTGTAGTTGACTCAAGGTGATTTTAGGGTTCTCTACACCTTTTGATGTCTATATAATAAGAGTTTTTGCTCATTTGTAATTAACTTTTGCACGAGAGAGGAATATATGTTGCGCTTACCTTGCCCTCAATATTGCTCTTTTTGTATTTGTTCATGCGTTTTCACTATTATGATGAATTGTTATGCCACATAGGGTTTCATGCAATTGTGATGGTGAATTCTTTCCTTACTTAGATAAAATTTGTTTTGTGTTCAATAAGCTTGTTCAGATTGAGATGATAGTTGTGCCACCTTGCCTTCAAGTAGAGAATCTGCGCTTGGTTATCGTGTGTTGTTGTGAACAATAAACTTATTCGGATTGAGCTGATAGTCGTGCCACTTTGCCTTCAAGTTGAGAATCCGTATTCAGTTTATCGTGTGATGTTGTTACCAATAAACGTGTTTAGATTGAGCTGATAGATGTGCCACCTTGCCTTCAAGTTGAGAATCTATACTCGTTTATCGTTTGATAGTCAAACCCTTGCTCCGTTTTCTCATGCTCTGTTTTCTTGAGGAAATTGGATAGATTTTAATTAATTGGCATAGTTGTAGTTAGTAGTCTGCAAAAGCAGAAAATACTCAGCTGCAACGTATATAGTTTTCGAGAAAGTCTTGTACCTCTATAGCTGAAACAAAAAGACAGGATTTAGTTTAGTTTATTTTCCTTTGCAAGTATTTTTGTTAAGCACAATGAGGGAGCTTCCCCTCCTAATTTGAAGAGCACTCATTGCGTAGTGTGCATAGCTGTCCGTACCAACTCTTACTCCAGAGGTGCTAGTTGTTACGCCAACAAATTGAACTGAAGCAGAGGAGTAGGTGGTAAGGATATCTTTTATGACATGTGCTTCATGCATTATTGTGTTCCAAAAGAGGTTGGTATTATCAGCAAATTTTTCTTTGATGAAAAGAGGGAACCCAAAATATTTTCCAGTAAGGAATCCAATATGAAATCTGAATAAATCTACAATTCTTCTCTGAGAGGTGGGAGCAGAGTTAAGAAAGATAATCTCCAATTAGTCATTATTAATGAATTGAACTGAAGCAGAGGAGTATGTGGTAAGGATATCTTTTAGGGCATGTGCTTCATGCATTATTGTGTTCCAAAAGAGGTTGGTTATATCAGCAAACTGTTGATGAGATGCTGCCTCCAGACTGTTAGCAATGTGAATCCCCTTCCAGTTGTGCTGTATGCAATCAAGTCTAATGGATCTGCCAAGAGCTTCCATCATTAAGATGAAGAGGGAAGGGGAGAGTGGGCTTACATTGTCTAAGGCCTTTGGTGGGCACAAAGAATCCATTTGAGCTGATCAAAGGAAAAGCCAAATCTTTCAAAGACCTTTCATAAAGAAATGCCAGTTAACTCTATCATAAGCTTTGCTCATGTCCAATTTGATTACCATGCTTTTTGAATTTTGGAACAGTAATGGAGTGGAGCACTTCAGGAGTGATGATGATCACTTCTGTTATGGCTTTGTCAGGCATGAATCCGCTCTTTTCATCTGAAATTAGAATAGGGAGTAAAAGCTTTAATTTGTTGGCCATTGTTTTGGATATGACTTTGTATACAGTGTTTCATAAAGGAATGGGGTAGAAATCAGTGAAGGAGCTAGGATTAGATTTTTTTGGAATGAGAGAAGAAAGGGTGCAATTAAGATCCAGCAAGATAGTTTTGAATTTCTCAGATTCCTCAGCAGCTTTCCAAGTTTAAATATTTTTGTTAATGATGTCCCAACATTTTTGAGAAAACTAACAAGGAAGTCATCTAAGCTTGATGCCTTGTTAGGATGCATTTGGAATAAGGCTGTTTTAATTTTTTCTTTGAAGAATGGAGACATTAAGGCTTTATTTTGATTATCAGACACACAGTGAACCTCGGGGATGCGTCCCCCCCCCTCCTCCCCCCTGCCCCGCCCGAGCCCTACCGTTCTCGGAACAGAGATGTGGGGATGGCGTTCCCAAGTCTTCGGTGGCGCCACCATTTTTTTCCCTCGCCGCCAGAGATATGAAAACGTCTCAGCGTCTTCGAGATGCTGAGGGAGACGCTTGGGCATCCCCTGAGCGTCTCGAGGACGCCCAGGCGTCCCCCACGGCGGCCACTTAAAAAAGTGCGTTTTAAAAGATTTTTAACACATTTTTTTATTCTATTTTTGGTTCTATTTGAACCCTAAGGGCATGTGGGGCCCATCTCCACTCTTGCATGCCTTCAAAAGGCCCTCCTAGCTCCATTTTTATTCACATTTGCATTTCTACTTGTTTGCTACAGAAAGAAGAAGAAGAGTGAAGAGCTGAGGAAAAAGTGATTGGAGGAGTGAAAGGAGTGATTGCAAGTGAAAGAGGAGTGTCAAGGAGCAAGAAGAAGAAGAGGAGGAAGATTCTTCACCTCGTTGAAGAGATTTTTCAAGCAAAAGGTAGGGTTTTTAACTGATTTTTTATTTTATTTTATGATTTTCAATGTTTTTTCATTTCTTGTTTCATTTTCTTATTTCATTTCTTGTTGTTTCATTTTCTAAATTAATTTAGATTTTGTTTTGCAATTTAAAATTTGTTATAAAATTTAAAATATAGAGTTTTTTTTTTTAATTTTAAAGTAGGGCATAGGCTGAAACTATGTGTTTATTGAATTTTTTTTTCATTTTGTGAAATGCAGTGTCAAAATGAGCGCCCACAGTCATGAAATGAGTGAGGTAGAGATGGAAACTCATTCTCATAGTGCAAGCCAATCAGAATATGAACTTGAGCATGATGATGAGCCCAATGAGGGGGGTGAGCATGGGTCAAATCCGGAAGGGAAAACTAGTTCCATAGATAGTGCACCAGTTGCTACTGATTGCCCCTCCCAGCTTTTGGCAAAGTGGGCTAGGGGTCCTTATGATCCCAAATCTCCTCTCAAATAGTTTGCAACAAGAATAACAACCCCAACGTCATTAGGTGGTGGTACGAGGAAATGGAAATGCAACATTTGTGGTGATGATTGGTTTGGGAGCATCACCAGAGTTAATGCACACTTCCTCTTTTGGCCAGGAAAAGGTGTGGGAGCATGTAATTTTTTGAAGGACCCTAAAAATCTGAAATACAGAATTGAGTTCAACTAGCTTTGGGGTGTTCAAGATGACGTGGGAATTCCAATGCCTACTACCTTGTCTAGTAGGCAACATATTCAGACTATTCAACAGATTTAGGAGTAGCAAATGCATAGGCAACCACATATTTCTACTCCTACATCACATCAGAGAGAATGAACATTGTCAGGGTCAGCGTCAGGTCCTTCATCCACTTATAGTGCTATGGCTGAATCACAACAGGGCAAGGGGAAACACAAGATGCAAAGTTAGCCTAACCCCATAGCTGATTTGTTTAATGTGCACCTGAGGGATTAGATAGATGATTCCATTGGCAGGTTCTTTTTTGCCAATGGAATCCCATTTCATGTAGCTCGATCTCCTTATTATAAGAAGATGATGTCGATGGTGGCAAAGGGAGGGACATCATATGTGCCACCAAGTGAGCACAAATTGAGGACCACGATCTTGGATAACAACTATGCCAAGATCAATTCATTGATGGAGATGATGAGGGCATGTTGGGAGGAATCTGGATGCAACATAGTTA
Organism: Sequoia sempervirens; assembly: GCA_007258455.2. NCBI lineage: Eukaryota > Viridiplantae > Streptophyta > Pinopsida > Cupressales > Cupressaceae > Sequoia > Sequoia sempervirens. The sequence continues at coordinate 28,434 of VDFB02329850.1, forward strand.
TGGATGGGTGGACGGACATTAGGCATCGTCCACTCATCAATGTCATAGTTACATGCTTAGAGGGCCCATTCTTTCTCAGGGCGGTTGATTGTTCAGGGCATCGAAAAGATGCTGATTTTCAGTTTGAGATCCTTCGGGCAGCTATTGAGGAGATTGGGCCACAAAATGTGGTCCAAGTAGTGACAGATGTAGGACATGTGTGCAGAGCTGCAGGGAGGCTTATTGAGGCAACATACAGACATATTTGGTGGACTCCATGTTGTGTGCATGCCATGAACAATGCACTCAAGGACATGGGGAAGATTGAGTGGATTAGAGAAGTGGTTAGCAATGCAAGAGATGTGTAGATGTATATTTGCAACCACCACACTTCACATGCCATCTTTAGGAGCTTCGCGAAGGAGTTCTTGAAACTAGTTGAGACCAGATATGCATCCTATTTTATTCTTTTGGAGAGAATGCTTGAGTTGCAAGAGCCATTGCAACTCATGGTTATGAGACAAGAATGGAAACGGTGGGATGGGGCTAGGATAGAGCAGGGGAAGAGGGTGAAGGAGATAGTGAAGAGTGATGCATTTTGGAATGATGCAAAATATATTGTCGCCATCATTAAACCAGTTGTCCAGGTCATTAGATATGGGGATGGGGATGCACCTAACCTTGGAGGGGTGTATGAGTGCATTGATTCTATGATTGGCCAGATGAGGGTAGTTGTGCGAGAGGACCCCACTTTAGCATTCTACAATGTTTACATCTAGCCTATTATTCAACGCAGATGGGACAACCTAAACACTCCCTTGCACATGGTTGCTTATGCATTGAATCCAAAGTGGTACATGCCTAGGCTTGGTAGAGTTCTTCAGGTGCATTGACAGGATGTATGATGCTGAAGCTGCTGGCAACATTTGCACTGAGTGGATGAAATTTGCTACTCTTAGGGGTTACAAGGCAGCATCAAAGGCGGACATAAGAATAATGGCACAGGAGGATCCGATTTTGTGGCGGACTTTTCATGGACCGAAATCACTGACTACCACACTAGCCATTCGTTTGCTGTCTCAGGTTTCTAGTTCTTCAGCTTCTGAGAGGAACTGGTCTACTTATAGCTTCATCCACTCTCTTAAGAGGAACAAACTTACCTCTAGGAGAGCAGAGAAGCTAGTGGCTGTTCATAGTGCCTTGTGTATCACTAACCGCATGACACATGTGTACAAGGAGAGCCCAGCAACACGATGGGATGTAGAGCCAGAGGAGCCATCACAGATTGATGAGGATGCTTCAGATTTAGGGTTGGTTGATTTTCCTTTGGCGGATCTTGACCTTGGGTAGTCCAGTGGTTCCAGTGATGAGGAGTTTGCCGACCTCCCGAGGGATGATTAGAGGCCTTCGCCTCCTTCACTACATTTTGTCATTTTGACATTTTGATTTTGTATTTGTTTTGATATCATGCTACTCATTGTAACCATCTTTATGATCAGATATTTTTGATATCATATAATAGAAATCTTCCATTTGCTGATTCGACAATTGTTACATTGTAGTATTGAGTATTCTAATTTCTAATTAGTAATTCGATATTGAAAACTTCAATGTTCAATGTTCAATGTTCAAATATTTACTATTTAGTATTTCAATTTAGCATTTGCAATTTTGCTATTTTACTTCTTAATAGTCTTATACATCTTTTCATAACTAGTATTTTAAGTATCATATGTATAGTATATAGTATATACAAAACCCTCCCCTGCCGCCATCCCCAAATTGAGGCCCCTTTGTCCCCCCGTCCCCGATGCCAGTGTAACATAGGACACACATAAGGACATATTTTGAAGAATTCTATTCTAATCATGTAGATTGGAGGCATCCCTGTTACCCAATAATTCTTCAAATAAAAAAATTACTTCAACATTGATTGTTGCAGGATCCTCAAAAAGAGTTTCCTTTTTGTTCAGAATCGAAAGAATACAATTCATATCATGCCTGACATTTCATTGATGCTACAAGATTAGGGATTGAAGTTTGGGTGCTAGTCTTGTGTTTGCGTAACAACTAGCACCTCTGGAGTAAGAGTTGGTACAGATAGCTATGCACACTACACAATGGGTGCTCTTCAAATTAGGAGGGGAATCTCCCTCGTTGTGATTTAACAAAAATGCTTGGAAAGGGAAAAGTAATCTAAACTATCTCCTATCTTTTTGTCTCAGACTCTCAGCTGTAGAGGTACAAGGCTTTCAAGAAAACTCTATACATTGCAACTAAGTATTTGTTGGTTTCGCAGATCACTAACTACAACTAGGCTTAATTACTTAAAATCAATCCAGTCTCCTCAAGAAAATAGAGCATGAGGAAATGGAGCAAGGATGACTATCTGACGATAAACAAGTATAGATTCTCAACTTGAAGGCAAGGTGGCACATCTATTAGCTCAATCTAAACAAGTTTATTATTCACAAAACACCATACGATAAACAAGAATAGATTCTCAACTTGAAGGCAAGGTGGCACATCTATCAGCTCAATCTGGACAAGTTTATTGAACACAAAATAGATTTGATTTAACTATGGAAAGAATTCACCATCACAATTGCATGAAACCCTATGTGGCATAACAATTCATCATAATAGCAAAAACGCATGAACAGATACAGAACGAGCAATATTGAAGGCAAGGTAGGCACAACATATATTTCTCTCTCGTGCAAAAGTTATGTACAAATGAGCAAAAACTCTTATTTATAGACATCAAAAGGTGTAGGGAACCCTAAAATCACCTTGAGTCAACTACAGTCTTGCAATGCATGCAAGATTTATTGCTAAACCCTAATAAAGTAAACTATATAGTTAACTGGAAAACTAACATCAATTAACCGGTACATCTAAACTAAATGGACAATGTGCAAGCATGCACGTCCTTATTTAAAGCAAAGTTAACTGGACACTACCTTCAGTTAACTGGAAACCCTAACCCTAATTCTTGCGAAGATAATTCCAAGGAAGAGATAAGTATGTATGTAAACAGCAAGTGAACTCAAGACTGAAAGTTGAATTAACTGCTGCTGTTGACTCTAACCTCGAAACTAACTGCAGGTTCCAACTGACTGATCACTGGTGGCTATCTCGAGCAACTCAAACAATCTTGGAAATATCCATTGGCATTTCATTGGCTAGTAACTCTGGCAGCTCTATAACTGAAGTGATGACCACTGTTTCTTTTGCAGCTTGATGTCTCTGACGCTTTTGAATGGCGAAACTGTGAGATTTGACTGTGCACACTCTGGTTGCGAGAAATACACAAGAACGCGGAATTCCAACGGTGTCAAACCCGCATCTACGCTTGTCAAATTGTCTAAATCAACCCCCGGATGCACTTGGTCTTCATTGTCAGCTGCTCTGACGAAAACATAAATTAAGACCGATTTGGTCTTGAATTCAGTCTAGTTGAACTGCCTTCTGAAAAACTTGCCTGTTGACTGTGGACACGGCTATGTTCTAACAACTTTCCCCGGAAAGCTAAAATGGCTCCTGGTGAGGCTAAAAATACCCTATCGGAGGATAATTTTCACCAAAAATTCTGAGACGTGGGTTTTGTTCGGAAAATGATTCTAAGACAACCCACAACGTTAGAATTGTGAAAACATGTCCTTTAGCTTGACATGCAAAGATTCTTCAATCGAGAATTGCAGGGGTTTTTAGAGCTTTCTGGGGCAATTTTTCTTGAGAAAATCTGGAACATGGGTTTTGTGCATAACGAAATTCTGAACAAACCCAGATGATGTGATTTTCAAAAAGATGTGATTTTGGCCCACATGCAAAGAAATCTTCAGAAAAAAGCACAGAGCTTTAGAATGAAGGCTGCAGGGCAATTTTCTCAAAAAAATCTAAGACATGGGTTTTGCTGCAAATACTGAAGTATGTGAACCCAGATGATCAAACTCTAAAAACATGCTGAATTTCTTTGACATGCGAAGAAAGTACCTAAGATGAGAAATAAAAGAAATAAAACAGAAGAAAGAAGGTTTTATTTGCTCTGCTTCTATAGAATTCGCCTATCTCTGTTTTGGATTTGATGAAACCTGCATGTAAACTGAAAACAAAGTCTGGAATATTCTTCTTCTGAACAAACTGAATCTGTTGCTATGAAGAACGCTGAAATCTGACACCTGTAACACCTTCAAATCGCTGCTCGCTTAAGAAGAATGTATTTCTCTAAGCTTGTGATGAGGAATAATGGATGCCTAAACTTGAATAAATAGAGTTTCATCACTAAAATTCGTAAGAAATGCATGCAACCTTGAAAATTGCGCTTGGCTTGTGATTGGACCTCAATTTAGTTAACTGAAGACTAAAATGAGCTAAATAAAGCACCATGCTTTAGAACTTGTTGTACCCCAAAATTAAAATTTTTGTTACACTTAGATATTTTGAAGAAATGAGTCAAAGTCTTGTTAAATCAGTCAAAAAGGTCAAAATTTGGGTGTGCATGTCTTGCATGAAGGGTTAAAACACAAAATTTTCAATTTCTGACGATCCGGGTCTGCTAAGAACAGCTTAACCTACAAAACCCAGATCTCAGTTTTTCATCCCTAAAATTTAGGAAAACTGCTATTTTTAGAAATTTTCTCGAAATAGTAACGTTTTCTGGGTTTTTCTGGGTTTCTTTCGAAATGTATACTGGAAAAGCTTTTTAAAAATAGAAAGTTTCTAAAAATAGAAAGTTGGTCCGACAGGGTCCAAACTGATTTTGATTGGTTCAAAATACGTCCATATCAGGCTGGTTCAGTCGAAATCTCAAAATAGTCAGTTTTACTCTAGTGGGTTGTTGGCGTAACAACTAACACCTCTGGAGTAGAAGTTGTTATGAACAACCTATGTACACTACGCAATGAGTGCTCTTCAAATTATGGAGGGGAAGCTCCCTCGTGCTTTGACAAATTTACTTGCAAAGGAAAATAAGCTAAAACTATGTCCTGTCTTTTTGTTTCAGCTGCTAGAGGCACAAGACTTTCTTGAAAGAACCTATACGTTGCAGCTGAGTTTTCTCTGGTTTTGTAGATCTACTAACTACAACTTATATCTATCCAATCTCCTCAGGAAAACAGAGCAAGAGGAAACGGAGCAAGGTTTGACTAACTGACGATAAACGGGTTTAGATTCTCTACTTGAGCGCAAGGTGGCACAACTATCATCTCAATCTAAACCAGCTTATTGGGCACAACAGATTTAAGACTTTACCAAGACAATTTTATGGAACCCTATGTGGCATAACACTCGATCGAAACAGCAAAGTCTTCACAAAACAGCCTTTATCTTTATAATCTCATGAAACCCTATGTGGCATAACCTTCGATTATATTGATAAAGATTCGCAAAATAGATTTATCGCTGCAACTTCTCGAAACCCTATGTGGCATAACAATCAATCACAATGGTAAATTAACACAAAACAGCCTTATCACCTCAATCTCTTGGAACCCTATGTGGCATAACAATTGATTTTAATGATAAAGATGTTCAAACAGATATATCTAAACTATGGAAAGAATTCAGCATTACAATCTTTCGAAACCCTATGTGGCATAACAATCAATTGCAATAGTGAAGTCACATGAACAAGTACCAAAAAGAGCAATATTGAGGGCAAGGTAGGCGCAGCATATATTTCTCTTCTCAAGCAAAAGTTATTTACAAATGAGCATAAGCTCTTATTTATATACATCAAGGTGTAGGGAACCCTAAAATCACCTTGTGTCATCTACAGTTCTCACAATGCATGCAAGCTATGCGCCAAACCCTAATTAAGTAAACTATACAGTCAACTGGGAAACTACCCTCAGTTTAACTGAAACATCTAATCTAAAAATGGACAATTGTGCGAGCATGCATGTCCTTATTGAAAGCAAGTTAACTGGAAGACTATCATCAGTTAACGAAAACCCTAAAATAAAATTCCAAGTGTGAAAGGCGAGTCTCAGAATAGATATGCATGTGATGACAACTTCGAGTTAACTGGAAAGGGTAACACTCAGTTCAACTCGTGTGTGTAATGTCTATCTTGAGAGGTGGGAACTGAAGTTCACTATGTGTGATCTCGAGCAATCAATCCCTCAACGAGATTGTTAACTGCATCACTGTCTGGAGCTATGAGACTCTGACGAAGAACACTATGTCGATGTAGCATATCCTCACCAGCTGTGATCTGAGACTGAAGTTCGCCCCTAGTCCTTGCTGCCTCATCAAACAATGCTGACATGACTGTAAGCTGAGTAACCTTACAGCCAACTGTCTCCCCACTGAAAATGGTATGAATGAGTGCCTGGAGTTCTGACTGAACGTCGGTAAGCTCCACGTAGGCACCACCCTCGATCTGGTAACGGCACGGTAAGCGAGATACTAGAGTCCTCACAAATCGGAGTGCACTAGTGACGTGCTCTCTACTCTCAGCCAACTCTGATGCCAAACTGTCCTCTATCTTTGCTCTGAAAACTAACTGTGTTTTCCAAGAGTAGATAGCTTCTCTGTCTTCTGCATCTGTGACTGTGTCATAAGCCAAACTCAGGTGAGCAATCATAATTTCATCCCTGGGTTTGCTAATTGCCATATCCCGTTCCTCATCCTGAAGACGAATACGGAGCTCTCGTGCATTGTACCGCAACTGATATAACTCTGTAAGCATGGTACGGCCTCTAGCAACGAACTCCTCTTCCCATTCCTCCAAACGCTTGCCATATGCAACCAAGTGATTGAGCTGACCTTGCTCTGCTGGAGGCTCAAGCATCGGTGGAAGGGTATTAATAGCATCGGGTCTATGTATAAGGCTAGAAATATACTGACGAAGCTGTCTGATTTCAGCCTTGAGGGTTGCTTTGTCTTCTCCGTCCATCAGTATTCTATCCCTGGCACTGTCCGTAGCAACTTGTAGAAGATCAACCTGAGTCTGGCGTGTGCTGCGACCAAGGTTGACGGTGATAACTTCAAAATCCTGAGACTCTAAATCAGCCAAGCTCTTTCCCTGTGGGGGTACAGCAGTCTCGATAACAACCTCCATATCAGTGTTTCTCTCTACGTGAACCATGTTCTTAACTCTCTTATCTGGCGCATCTTGATAAATGTCATCAAAATCAGAATGATTAAGGACATAAGATGGCTGCCTTCTCTTCCTTCCGAGCTGAGCTTCGATCCAAGATGAATCTCTGCTAATGCTACTAGAAGGGTCTGTACTAGTGACAGGAGGTACTGATGAGAGTGAGTGTGTAGAAGACCCACTGCGAGGTGGAGAATCTAAATCCAATTCAATGTGAATTGGGACTGGTGACGGCTGTAAAACTGATGTAGGAGCTTGAGTCTGTACCTCAGGTACTGATGGGCTCTGAACTGTCCTCTGAACTGGTTTTGTGATAGGTTGTCTGTCAGGCTCCGTGTGTGAAACAGTGGCAAGCGCCTTGCCTTTTGAATTGTTTGGCGCTTGTACTTTCTTAGGAGGATTACTCCTCTTCTTCTTGTTAGGTTTTGACGAGGAAGGTAGCGAAGGATTCACCACTACTGGCGGCTCTGCTTTGGGCACACTTACCCTCCTTGTCTTCTTGCTGTCGAGGTAAAGTATACTGTTCTGGATAACTCTACTTGACCTCTCCTTGACCGTTGCATATTCTTTGGCATACCAATCAACTGCTGGCAACGGTTGTTATTATCGACACAACTCTACGAGA